>CAJVPI010000273.1:0-37484 GCA_910592345.1 Paraglomus brasilianum
ACGACACATACCTGGGATGGTTATAGTCCGAACTAAGTGGTATAATTATAGTCTATACAGACTATAATTATACCACTGAAGTAAAGCAAATTTGCTGATACAAACGCGTTTTTTTATTTACAAGTCACAAAAAAGTTTATTTGCAAACAACCATTTTTTTTTGAGACACACTGTATATTTTTCCATGATTCCATGATTCCATAATAAATGATTTGTTGCCCGTGGTGCTTTACACCAATAACAGGATGCATTTAGCTTAGGTGATAGTGGTAATCCATCGTCAACTTTTATGAGACAATACTCTTGTTTACCTGCATCCGATGGTAACCCAAACATCCGTGGTAAGAATATCTGGATGCTTGTTACATAACTAGTGGAAATAATACATAATAATAAGTCGATAATTATTTTAAACTATTCAATAAACATGCCGCATAAGTAAATAGTTTACCTCGGCGTATTATAAATCATATGTCTCGTCTGTTATTTCAATTTGATCTTTCCATAAGTAGGTAGACCATACAAGTATTCTTCATTATTTCTCCTATCATAATAAATACAATCAAATGAAATCCATTCCTAGATAGGCTTGATTTGGTGAATTTGTTTGTAATAATAGTAATTGAGATTTCTTAATAAACTCATCGAGTTGCTTATTGTTGCTAGTCCATCCATCGGATAATTCTTTATATCCACACACACACCACACTGGACTACATCGAAGTATTCCACATGCGGAGCAGAATCCGTATCGAAAGTAACAATCGTAAAAACGTCCATCAGCAACCATACAATAGTTGTTTTCATACTTGGTAAATCCTTTTATGAGTTTGTTGCGATGCTCAAGCCATCTGGGGTATCTTCTGAACTGACTGATATCGTTATTGTACTGGTGTGTTGAAAGTGAGTATATTCTAGCGAGCTCATTCATAAGTGTTGGCGTACAGGTTTCATCGCTTCCAAGCAATAGTAACATGATTATCTCCTTATTGTGAATAGCATAGTAGACACTGTCAACTTTATTAATATACCGGTAATTTGAATCCATTCAAGTTTTAAGTATTCACATTCACTTTCTGAGGAGGATTGAATCAAGTCGTCAATTGCTTGATTTTGAATATTCTTCATCAACGACATAAAAAAGCGGAGAGAGATCATTCTTAACAATTACTACGGCTTAAAATAACGCTTGTGACACTATTTTGTTACACTAATAAATGGACCGGATAATTGAACGCGAAAGACATCCAATTGGTGAAATAATATTGTCCGTAAATTAATTTTATTATTCGAACTACATTGATAGCAATATATCTTTCAAACGGAGCTGTGGCTTCTCCTACTTTAGTTAAATATAACGACTGTTAGTAACCATTAAACGAGTCTTTACTACCTACGATCTGTAGACACTGATCCTAGACGCCCTCGAGTCAATCGACTATTCCCTTCCGATGGGATTAATTCACCGGAAATTCCTGACAGTTCATCCCAATACAGTAAGTATGTCGAAAAATCTCGACAGACACAAAATCTTGACAGTTAGTGAAACGATAATCAGTTACAAATACCAGTTCAGTTCAGATCGTATCTTCAGCAAGGCGTTGCTATTAGGATGGTTCTCTTTTATTCTAATAAAAAATCCAATTTAAATATAAACTTTATTATTTCGATTATTCCCTGATAAGAGATACTTAGTATTGTTGGCGAAGTGTAAACCGCTTTCCCGCCGACGGTAAATAGAATTATTAATCCTTGCCAATTAATTCTATTTAGTACTTTTGCACTCAAGATTATTGTTTAATTATTACTAGTACTAGTAGTTTTAGATAAGATAAATTCCCCGAACCGATAGGATTTGAGACTAATCCCATCAAAGAAATCGAAGTGGTTACTCGAGGTTTAAACAATAGTCTAGGGATAACGTATACAAGACCGATAATATACAGATCGTGAATATAAAACCTAGTTAAAGGTCACTAATTGTCATTAGTATTTAGTTTGAAGTAGGAAGAGCAAAGGCTTCCGTTGGAAAAGAACTAAATCCCAAAACGGCTAGTACACCGCTGCTCTCCCAGGTGTAAGCTAGTCCGACAATAGCAACTCTTGTAAAAAACTTTACCTTAAAAACATCAACACTGTGAAGTAGTAATTTTCGTATCCGGAAAACCATTAAAAATTAACTACTTAAAATGCATGCTCTTTTTTGCTAGCTTTCAAGTCTGTGAAGAAATGCCTTTGTGAATTTCAGTAATATTATTAATCCATGTTCTGTGTATTTCTTTTTAGTGTCTTGCTCTTGTTATCATTGATCCACAGAAAGTCTTGTATGGATTCCGAACTTTCAGATAATTATATCCTTGCTTTTTACTAAAATCATCACGTTTTAAGCTACACAAATATTTGAGATGGTTTTGCAAGTTAGGTTTTCTAGAGTATACACAAATTGCTTCCATTTTTCAGAAGCTTTCGAAATTCTTTTGCACTTGGCACTATTTTGAAACGATAATTACCTCGACGTTTTTTCTATGGCAAATAAAACCAGCCATACCCCGTTTATATCCCCCCCTTTTGAGTTAGAAGCGTTGCAACCAGCCACGAATATCAGAGTAGATTATAAACGAATCGAGCAACTCAATCATATTTTTCGGGCGTACATCTTCTCCCCTCGGTCCAAAGTGAACCACAGCGCAGCCACCTTATAATCGAGTGTTCGTCTGGTTATCCTTGTACTTTTCTATCCAAAATCCAACGATATTCTACTCAACTTGAGTTTTCCCGATCTTGCATTTAAGGATTTTGAATATTTGATAACGCGCTTATGCCGATCATTTACCGATCACCTTTGGTACATCAGTCACGAGACTGATAATTTTTTAAACTTTTTTTTTTTTGCTGTTTGCAAATAGTCTAAAACTTGGTATACCATGTGGACGAAGTTTAATAAACACTCATCATTCTTCCATTGGCATAAAAGCCTTATCTCACGCAATCCGTCTATACAATATCATACTGCATCTATAGAGCGAACATTAGATCGATCTCGGTTATTATCAAAGCGAGTACCATCAAATCGCATCGCATCGATAGATCCCAGCACTACACGACATTTCTCGACATCTGCCATATTCTATCGCGCACAAACTTATTCAAATCGTGAAAGTGGATATGCTGACAGGCGGGCGCGTAATTTACAATATCCTGAAGAATTATCGCCATTGCAAACATTAGCCAGGTTGCATCGTAAAGAATGGGATGATTCCATGTTAAAGGAGCATCTCGCACAATTTCAGCGAAACGGGAATATAAGGAAACAATGTGGTGAGGTGGGAATACCTCCCTCTGTATTTAAATTGGCTGTGCAAGATTTTGTAAAGGCTGTCGAAAATGGTGACTTGCCGAAATGTGGAAATGAAGTTCTCGAAAATGCTTATGAAGAGAGTGGGGTAGGTTAGTTGAAAATTGTTGAAGATGAAGTCGACTTTTCTATTGAAATGACTTCACAATGATGCTATTTATTCTTGACATCTCTGACTCTGTTTCATTAATTCTTGGCGTGTAGTTAGAGTGAGGAAGCTTTTGTTGAGTTCGTTCCTTGAGTATGCTCAATTGAACATGTCAAAATACATGTCCGAAGAGCAAATACAGACGTTTTCATCACTTCGACAGATTAGCGATCTCAGATTTCCAGCTGATTGGTATGCTAAGGCAAGACAGATGAATCGGTAAGAGGCATTGGTTATGATACACGGATGACAATATTTGAGCGCAATTTGACACTTCTAACTATGAATCTACACATACGAGTCATTTTATTCCAGCATAATCCGACTCATCTTCTTATGCTATTCTAATCCAATTGATTTGATTTTTTATTCTCGTAATACATAGAAAAGTAATCTTGCATGTTGGACCTACTAATTCCGGCAAAACTTACAATGCGTTGCGACGATTAGAGTCGGCCGAAAATGGCATCTATTGCGGTCCACTACGTTTACTTGCTCATGAAATATATGAGAGAATGAACGCAAAAGGCATACCATGTAATCTGGTAACAGGAGAAGAGAGGAGAGAGATATCTGGGCAAGTTCGCCTGGTCAGTTCTACAGTTGAGATGGCAAACATGAAGAAAACTCTAGATGTTGCTGTCATAGACGAGATTCAAATGATTGGGGATCCTGAGAGAGGTTGGGCATGGACACAGGCGCTTTTGGGTCTACAAGCTCACGAAATCCATCTATGCGGAGATCCATCTGTTATCCCTCTTGTGAAGGAACTTTGTGAAAATGTAAACGATGAGCTAGAAATAAAAGAATACAAAAGACTTTCTCCCTTGATTACATCAAATAAATCATTGTATAATGAATTTCGTCATATACGTCCCGGAGATGCAGTAGTTACCTTTTCTAGATATCAGATATTTGCAGTAAAGCGGATGATCGAAAAAGCGACGGGCTTGCAATGTGCAGTTGTATATGGAGGATTGCCACCAGGTGAGTGAGAAGATGTTAGCCAAGGGAACAACGGTCGTGTTCAATGGTTAGTGTCAGTCTGAAGAATTTTATTAACACTTTATTTCTGTCTTCTAGAGACTCGTTCTCAACAAGCTAAACTATTTAATGATCCCAACAGTGGATACGATGTTATTGTTGCGAGTGATGCTATTGGAATGGGATTGAATTTGTAAGGCTGTTTATCAAAAACATGACATGCACCTCAGACTATTTTCTCTATTACAACAAAAGATTTCCAGAGTACACGGCGTATTATACAATTTTTGGTTTCGTTTACTTACTTGTTAGTTATTTTTATGCATAGAAACGTCAAGCGTATTGTGTTTGAAACGGTGAAGAAATTTGATGGAAAGAGTCATCGATACCTAACCCCTTCACAAATCAAACAAATTGCTGGGAGAGCAGGACGATTCGGTACTGCTCACGAAGTGGGAGAAGTTACGGCGTGAGTATAATAAGATTATTACTATAATTTAATAAAATATCAATATTCTAATTTTATTTACAGAATGGAGGATGGAGATCTGCGATACGTGACAAAAGCGTTGAATGCTGCAGTCACACATATTGATGTAAGCTATTAAATGTATATGTTATTATCCAATGCTTTCTTTTATGTGATTAATTATTTTACATGTAGGTTGCTGGATTACAACCTAACGCCGAGATGGTGGAACTTTTTGCTCATCAGTTGTCAGAGAATGTGTCATTCTCCCAGCTTCTGGTCAGTATAGGACAGACAATTTTGTTGTTTTGTTGATATCGTTAATATTCACACTCGCATTTTAACACCCCTTAGCAAAAATTCGAAGATCTTGCTCAAGTAGATGGTCAATATTTTCTTTGTAATTTTCGTGACCTAAAAGTAAGAAATAAGAAACGTACTTATTTGTCAAAATTATGTTCGTGCATATTGTATGATGCTTCTTTCAAGCAACTGATGTCTGTTATTTTACAAAAGATTATTGCAGATCAGATACAGCCGGTGGAAATGTCAATAGCGGATCGATATGCATTTGTTACATCACCAGTGAACACCAGCGATGTTTTAGTCATGGCTTACTTAACCAAAGTGTGTTCTTAAACGAAGCGTGTTTATTTTATGACAAATGTCCGAATACTCATTTCTATTTCTTCTTTAACACAGTTTGCACAAATGTATGGAAAGAAAGAGCCATGTCACTTGGAAAGTCTGGTTCGACTGCCAGAACAGGCTCCAACCACTCCTGAAGTACTGAAAGAACTCGAATCAGCGCATAGAGTCATTATGTTGTATTTATGGCTAAGGTTCAGTTGTCAATAATAACTAATTACTTGCACAACAATGTCTTTGTCTTTTGTTTCATAACAACTAACATTTCTATTAATACGCTACCTATATTCCAGCTATCGCTTCCCAGACGTATTCGTCTCGGTCGAAAATGCAATTGAAACCAAGGCACGTTGCGAATCCCTGATACACGAATCGCTTCAAACTATCCAATTCTCCAGGAAGCGTACAAAATTCAGCAGGTCGAAAACGAGACACATGGAAGACATTGCCTTGCAATCATCATCGGATTACGGAAATGCTAAAAGAAAGGGATTTAATGGAGCCGAAAGGAGAGAGAGGCGGCGCAGGAATGACGACCAACAACTATATACTGCTTAAGAAATGATTTTAGTGGCTTAGTTTGCTATAGATAATCGCATGTATATGTTAATAAATTGATGTTGGTGATACGGGAAGAGGAAGAATTGTTTGGAGAAGTTTCACATTTATTATGCTGCTTTGACAGTGTATTGGCCATATTTGCAGATTGGTATGGATGTTTGAGTAGACAATATTTAATGGATACGCGTCTAATCTTTCGTTAAGACTTTAACTAGATGCAATGTACTGATATTCAATTATTGAATATTATACAGAACTTAATGTCGAGTTTCCGATTCAATTGTAAAGTTATATCATTTCCTCACTGCCTTCTGCACATTTAGACCAATTAAGCAATTTTGCCTCTTCAGCATATCGACTGAATATGCTTATTTGGAGTAGATGAAAATAGTCTGTGATGTCGACCCCTGAGAAGCGCGGACAAGTATGCGTGTACTTTCGCCCCTTCACGACCTAATAAATTTGCTCAGCAAGTCATAGAAATACCTAGATTTTCGTATAGGTAAATTGTTACTGTTATGCTTTTGTCGTCTGGGACACTGTCCCCATAATCTATCTCATATGACATTTTAACATGACAAAGTAATGAATGTCTTCTATCGATAGAATAACTCAGATTTCAGACAAAATCGTTGGTATAGCCGAGATCTGCTGGTTGAGCTCTTAATTAAATCACTGATATTAATATATTTCTTTTCTATAACAGGATACAATGTATTTCATTCATTTCAGCCCACAGAAACTGAAGGTGAAGTTTAATATTTTACTAACCATTCGACAGTCCTTTATCTTTTCCAGCGCAGAAATTTACCGATTCCATTTATACGTTTTCAACGATGAGTAGTATACTGCGAGTCTCATCCGTACATACCAGAGCTGAATAGGTTTGTAAAGGTTTCAGTACAAATCGAGTTGATTTCATATAAATAAGATACTAAGGAATCGGGTTTCGTTTACGTCAGCTAAATTTACTTGCTTCGATCTCAAACCCAACAATTTCGCGTTTTTATAGACACGCCAACTAGCAATACAATTTATAGACATTGTTCTGCGATGTCAAGAATGTGAAATATTTACATAAGATGTAATTTGTTTATAATAACAAATAAATAAGTAGCAATAGTAATATTAATATTGTTGAAATGCTCATATAGTAACAAGAAGCGTCAAAAATTTACATAGAATGACGTATTCTTTTAGCGCGTCTGTTAAACCTATCTGCCCACGCTCTAAGCGGTACACCGGTAGTCTCCTTAACTTCTACCCGCTTCAATTTCAACAACTTCGCGTGAATTAAAGGTTGAATGCTAACCACATCTTTGCATCTGGTGAAAGTCAAAATCTCTAACTTAACACACTTCTCAACGCCATTCCAAACAAAGTCGTTAAACGCCATATGTTCAAAATGTATATAGCGAAGGGTATCACCCGCTGAGAATATTGCTTTACCCAATTGGTTGATTTCATACGGAGTAAGAGTATTTCCTCTAATATGTATAGATTGGAGACGCTTCTGGTTTTTAATAAACTTGACCACATCGTCAGTGACATTACCTGTACTCTCATGTGTTCTTGTTTGCCAATAAAATATCGAAAAATCCTCCTAAATGTCAAAGTCTTTTGTCGGTAATCAGCAATTTATCAGAACAGAAACCACAATAAAATATCAACACCTTACCACTTTGCGGCAAGCGTTTAACAATAACACGTTACCAGGCGGAAGAAAGAATGCCGATGACAATAAAACTTTTCTTAGTGAGGCTTGAGCGAACCAGCTCTTCATATCATCGGTTCCAAACTCAACAAAGGGATATGCAAGAGAATCAAGCCGTACATCATATCGTGAAAACATTGATAGTATAGCTTGAAGTAATATATAGTATTTGGGTGTCGCAATACCATCGCTAACACCGGTTTCTCGCAACCATTGGTGAATTCCTGCATGAAGAAAATACATATCGAGCTCTCGTATATAATACGGATAAGGCGTAGTAATGTGTTGACGAACAGGAAAAGGGAAAAGATTTATATTTTGTATCCCGGAAGACTGTTTAACGTCATCCTGTGTAATAAAACTCATTAAAGTATCAAAGGTTGGGAGATGTGTAAACCCGGGTGAGTTCCAATATACAGGAATCCCTATTGCTCGCCAATATCTCGAAACTTGTAAACATGCTCTAATAGTATCGAGTCCATCATTATAGTTTTGGTAATCAATAAAGTCATAATTAAGACGCCTGCTAATTTCAATGTAGTCAACTTGTGGACCTTCCTTTACAAAAGAAAGTATCTGACGGAGAACTATATCAGGAAGAGCAGAAGCCATAACTCGGATGCTTGAGATAATGTAATATTAAATTGTGAGAGCTGATGCTGAAATCCAGCTGAAGCTGAAACTAACCAATGGGATTAGAGAATAAAATCTGATCAACCAATGAAAGGTCATTTTTTCAGCTTCAGCCGACATTCAGCATCAGCCGTGACATTTAATTAGTGCTACGAACCTTATCCAATCTCAGTTAATCTTATAAACGATCGGAACTGCAATTTATCTGATTGGATAGTGGATCTTCATCGCATATACAGTTTCTATTTCTACTTCTTCTATACGATATTCTACCCAACAATATGAGCGCTGCTGATGATGATATCAAAGAGCAAAAGCACCCAGATACAAAGGAGGCTGCTGCAAAATTTTGGCATAGTTTTCAGCAAGAACGTGAAGGTACGTTATGAAGTAATATTTCGAATTTTGTTCTAATCATCGTAATGATTCCTCTGACTTCTTTCACCAGCAATACGTCAAAGCATATCAGATCTTTGTACGCAATCCCGTTCCTCAGTTTCTAGTTTATGTGACAAAATTCTCGAACAGATTAATGATCTAGAGAAGAAGTTGATAGAAGCTACAATATATTTGCCTCCATACGATCAAAGACAGTTGACCTTGGTATGATTGAAGAGTATAACTTTGTTTTTATCCTGCTACAGCCTCGTATTTACACACTATCTCAACTTGACAAAAACTAGCAAGTGAAATCTTTAAATGAAGAACTGAGTAATCAAAGATCAATCCTAATGCCAAAAAGTAAATTTTCCTTTAAATCAAGGAAGACAGCAGCTATCTCTACTAAATCTACATCTACTACTGGGACAGTGCCATCACAGGCACAACCGCCTGAAACGTCTTCAGTAAAAGAGTCTGCTTTGTCGACAATGTCACCAAACTTTAAGATTATTACACTTCATGATGAACAGGGAAAATACTTTGACATTAAATCCCTTGTTGCATCGGATGCAGATAATAAAATTGTGGACTTTCAACTATCAAATCTCACTGATTGCATCGTAAACTTAGTCAGTACCGATACTGTAATCGGTGCTATTCATATAAAGAATCTTAAAAATACATTGATTATGTCTAGTCCTGTTGGAAGTTCAATTTTGTCACATGGATGTGAAAGGTGTGTATTTCTTGTTGGCTGTCATCAGGTAAGAGTCAAGCTACAGGTTAGCATTATTATACATGTCTTTACTTTACTGCTTATTATTACTGATCAGTTGATGCGGTTTATGGTAATCAGTTTAGAATACATGATTCAATTAAAATGAAGATATATTTGCATGTGACAAGCCATCCAATAATTGAAGACTGCAGAGAGATACAATTTGCACCATACACACTGGCAATTGATGGGCTAGAACAGATGTTTGAAGTATGCTAATATTACATCAGTTACAATTCAATACAAAGAATGGTCACATTTCAACTATTAATTAATGACTTGAATTTTACATTTAATTGCACAGAAAGCCAAATTAGATCAGTCAATCAATCACTATGATAAAGCTGAAGATTTTAAATGGCTAAAACAACAAGTGTCACCCAATTGGAGTTTATTACAAGAACAGGAATGGAAAAAGGATTGGCCCTTAAATATAAAAGACAGTAGTCAAGAATCAATTAAACGCATTTTAGATGACATTGTTAAATTAAAAGGCTGAAATATTTAATTCACTGAATTCTACAAATAGAAACTTAGTAACAACAATGTCTTTGACAATGAGAATGAACAAATCATGACATCCAAAAGATCTTGAGCTGGAATGTCAGTATTTGCCATTCATTCAGCATCTGTACGAAATAAAGACTTAACTGCTCTCTCTATCTTACGAGCATAACTCCATCCTATTAACACTCCATTTCTCCAACCGTCATTTCTCTCAGTATTAGTATGAGCAACCTTTTGGTTATTGTCGACAGCAGCAATAAAGTGTTTTATTGCCAATGCCATCTGAGCAGCACACTTATCTTCCGGGAATCCACCAACCCCAGTGCCAAATCCAGCACACACAATCTCATCAATTCTTTGGTGCTTGGAATTTTTATCTTCAGACTTGACAACAGCATTATGGTACCTCACTGCTGTTAACATTGCCCAAGTACATCTATAAATAATATCATCACCCGGATCCAACGATTTAGGTGTTCTCATTGTTGGACAGTGAGCAATGTATCTTGGTGCATTCAATTTTTTATACTTCTTAATGCTGGACGACAATTCTTTCACATCTACTATCAAACAAGTACCAACATTTTGTTCACTACACCATTTATCTTGTATTTCTTTCTGGACTATTGGAACTAGTGCCTCAAACCCGCCATAGTATTCGGAGAGATAATAGTCTAACCCACCATCCATAAGGCCAAAACTGTTGGCGGGCGACACTACACATTGGAAGGCACCCTTCTTAAGGAGTTCCTGAAATGTTGTGTTATGTGTTTCAACTTTAAAGTCTTGAGTCGGATCAGTTAAATTGACTGAAGTGATCTTGGAGATTTCTTTGTCCCATGCTTTTACTAATGACTACGGATATCAAAGTTAGGAAAGTGTAAATAGACCTACCCAAATCGAGTCAGATGTACTTGTAATTGCACATTCATAATTTATTAGTTATAGCGTCACATACAGATTACTGTCATTACTCACAGTTCTCGTATCTACCAAATGTAGTTTGAAGGCATGAGGAGAGAGGTTCTCTATAGACAGTTCTGAAACATCGCTATCAGTCATTTTTCTCTCTTTCACTCTTTGTATTCAATTAATTAGAAATGCTTGCTGAAAGTTCGGAACATCGGTTGCCGTTCAAGGTACGCTGAGCTTAAATGGGGGTTTTTTGCCTATTCCCAGTTAGTAACCAATCAGCCCTATTTTTCGCCATGCGCAATGTTGCACAAACATTAAACATACTTGTTATTACCCAAAGCCTACATCGTGTGATATACAGGTGTCGGCCAGCTAACCAAAGCCGCCAATTTGCTGTGAAAGGGGAAATAAAGAGTATGATGGCTAATTGCTACAATAAGCATTAATATCCGCACATCATGTACCACCACAATGCAATATGTCATGAATACTAAATACGTGTATTTAATAACAATTTCCCTTGTGTACTTTATTCTATTGTTGTGCGTTGACTGAAATAATAAAGAATTGCATTCAGGTCACATATTTTACTCATTTGTTAAAATTTTATGTAAATCTCATAATTGCTATAATTGTTCTATTATTTACCCCCTAATCTTTCGATCGTCAGTCGATCGAACAGAAACAATCTCTTTCGAATTCTTTGCCATATAGTTAAAACGACAAGCGACTGGAATAAGTCAAAGACAAGCAGATTCACGAACAATTAGCGAAACCCTGGGGACTAGTTTTAACGGTATTTTTATTAAAGTCTATGTTTTTGATAACCGTCGTCATACAATCTACACACCAGCTGCACTAAATAAAACCATGTCTACTATCACTCACACCAGCCTTCTGTGGATAACAAATGCCACCACTATCGACGATTCACACAACACGGAACTCACAACGACATATTTTTAATACAAAAGAACACCGAACTACTAAAGGACAAAGCGGCTTCCGCCTAAGATGTAAACGTGCAATACGTCTCGCCTCTCGCAGAATGTATGATGATGCACTTACTGAAATCAATGCTGCTATTAATAAACGCCCCAGTAAAGCCATTGGCTATCTCATACGTGCGGCTATTCATCAAGCCCTCAATCTACCACTAAAGTCGCTTACTGATCTTGAAATAGTCTTATCTTCTCAACCAGATAATCCTACAGCATATCGCTTGCGTTCGATAGTCTTTTGTGCTATGGGATTATATGACTATGCTAATCAAGATCGAAAGCGACTTATACTCACACAGAACAATCAATCGGACTTTTCGAACATTATAACTCCGCTCTATCGCAGAGTTAAATTCTCAAAAATAACCGTTCTAGAAAACGTGTTGTCGAATTCAGTAGCAAATCGTTTTGTAATGAGTGATTTTCAAACCAATTTGGAAATACATGCTGCTAGTTCACGTTTAATCTATCAATGTGCGAGAGCATCGTTTAATCTTGGGTCATTTCACGAATCATTGCAATATCTTGATAAAGCATTAGTTGACAGACCATGGAGTACCAATTTGCTCGAACTATCTGCTCGAATATACTACAAACTAGATAGAGATCATGACGCACTTGCTCAAATCAACAAACTACTTTGCAGGCGACCAAACAGGATAGCTGCTCTGCAACTAAGAAGCGATACTTACTATGCACTCCATCGACACAGGGAATCGCTTGTTGACTTAAATCGAATTCTCGAAATGGAACCTGATAACATTGAAGCTCTTTGTGACAGAGGAAACGTATACAGAAAAAGAGACAGATATGATGATGCTCTGGCCGATTACAACAGAGCTTTAAAATTAGAACCAAAATACTTTATCGCCTTGCAGAAGAGAGGACAGGTATACGAAGCATTACACAGATACAATGAAGCCTTGATTGATTTTACAGAGGCACTCGCCCTACAACCAAAGAATACGTGGATACTATATCGACGCAGCGAGATTTACTGTCGCCAAGGATATCAAAGCAAAGCACTCTACGATCTGAACAAAGTTTTGAATCTCGAACCAGATGACTTTTGGGCGATTCGTGATCGAGGAGAAGTCTATTGTAAACTACATCGATACGACGACGCCCTGGCAGATCTTAACAAGGCACTCAGTATTCGCTCAGAGAGTTCATCTGCATTACGTATACGTGGAGATGTATATCGGATGATGAATAGGTACGACGAAGCTTTAGTGGATTTAAACAAGTCATTAGAGCTTAATGGCGATAATGCTACTGCATTCAAAAGCCGTGGTGAGTTATACCGCACTCTTGGACAGTATGAAGCTGCATTGGCCGACTTTAATCAGGCATTGAAGTTGCAGCCAAAGAGTTACTCTGCTTTCAAGTTACGAGGACAGTTGTATTTCCTGCAGAAACGATACGATGAGGCGTTGACAGATCTTGAGAGAGCATTCACATTGAATAAGAACAGTGTATCGACACTCTGTATCAGGGCCAAAGTCTATTTAGCTATGGAACGACCTAAATTAGCACTTCATTATCTCGATATGGCAATGGATATTAGAGCACGTGATCCAGAAGCATTACGTACAAGGGCGGAGGTTTATCTGATGCTTGATCGTTTCGACGAGGCGTTGGATGATTTGAATAAATTATTGTGGGTTGATCAAGACAATACTGACGCACTTTGTAAGAGAGCAACTATATTCAAAATCAAAGGTCGTACTGACCAAGCACTCGATGATCTCAACCGGCTACTACCAATTGATTCGTGTTATATTCCCGGTCTACTTGCGCGTGGTGAAGTTAATCTGATATTAGGACGATACGAAGAGGCACTTCGCGATTTGAATAATGCTATTGTCTTTGACCCTGATGATGCCTATACTTATGGTATTCGGGGACAAGTTCATCAAATGTTGAGGCAGGATGCAAAAGCAATGGCCGACTACGAGAAGAGTTTCAGGCTTGATTCAGAAGTCGAGTTTCCGATTATCAACAATGAAGAAATATATCACACATTGAAAATTATTGCACGGTAGTCGAGTTTGTCAATTGGACTATGCATTTTATTCGAGTCTGTTATATAGTCGAAGGAGTTTTATTATTATTGGGGAATGAATTTTACTGAACGGATATTGAAATATTCATGTCGAGGTTATGGATTTTGGTAAATATGAACGAGACTTTTGTAAATTATAAACAAGGAACAATTTTGTTTGAACTTGTTAGTCTGACATAAAGCATGATTCTCAAGAATTATATGCCATGACTACTAGTTTTCAAACACGACTCTAAGTAAATAAACACGACTTTAGAGTTAAGTGGTAGTTTATTAATATAGCCAATTCTAAAGAGGGATTGACTACAATGATAATTGTCTGAATTTTTCGTATCGGATAATGTCTTTCTGGGATATTGAGGGTCGAACTAGTGCAAGCGCTCGTAAGAGATCACTTTGCGAAATGGTCGTTTGCTTTGTAGAAATATCGAGCTTTGTTAGACTTGTATATCTGCCATTTGTTTCAACAGTACATCTGTTATATCCTCGAAACTAATATACTTACTTCAGCACTTGCTCCCTCTTTACACCTCTTTAATGCTAGTAAACCTGCCCTTTGAGTAAGAGCTTTCAAATCTGCGCCTGTGTAGTTTTCTGTCTTTCGAGCAATATCATCAAAGTCTATTTCATTAGAGAATCGTGTCCTCACGCTTAATAGCTGTAATATATGCAACCGTTCTTCATATAGCGGCGGTCGAACGTACACTATTCGGTCAAGCCGTCCTATATTCAATAACGTAATAGATACATTATTACGTGCGTAGCGAATAGAACTTTGTTATGACATTCACAATCGTACAGTAGTTACCCGGTCGTAATATGGTTCTGTCAATCATTTCTGGATTGTTGGTTGCAGCAAGGATTATGACGGGAAGTTGTCTGGCGTTTAAAGCATCCAGCTCGAGAAATAATTGAGATATCATCTATGGGCAGGTATAAAGAATGTAAGTTTAATCGCATCGTTCGTGATCTTTTAAATTGGACATACTTACCTTTTTACCTAGCGTACCGCTCTCATCACGCAAACCAAATACAGTTTCCAACTCATCTAAAAAAATCACACATGGGCTCGATCGAGCAGCTACTCTGAACGCATTAGCTATAGCTTTTTCTGACTCACCAACCTTGACAATTATTCATAGTAGAACACTACGAGTAAGCCGTCTTATCATTCCATTATGGGGTCACTAAAGAATATGTTACCTCGCCTTTGATTAAATCAGGTATCGACACTGGTAAAAAGTTGGCAAATGTCTCGGTTGCAACTGCTTTTGCTAAAAGAGTTTTGCCGGTTCCCGGAGGCCCAAATCTAAAAGTCAGATTTAGCAGTGTAGAGGGTAGGAGAAGTGACCGGAATGAGGTAAGGTGATGCTTAGGTTTTATTTCTGGAAATTATATACATACAATAAGACACCTTTTGATGGCTGAATCCCCAATCGTCGAAAAGCATCTGCATGTTTATACGTCCACACAACAGACTCGTCTAGAATTTGCTAGGAATTATTTGAATTAGATATGGATTTATTAAATGGTTGACGTTTCAGCTCTCAATCGCTACCTTTACATCATCTAGACCACCAATATCGCTCCATCGAACCGGGTCGATTTTCTTTACATCATTCTTTTCACGTAATGCGCTAATCTTAATATCTTTCATACTTTCAGCAAAGTCTTCGTAAGTGATAGGATATGCGTTTGGTCTCCCTCATAACAACATATAAAGTTGTTAGAAAAAGAATCGGCAGTATTTGGTATGGTTGACTATACAATAGCGTACCTGTTTCATGGATGCTTTTAATATTAGCGCGCTCAATTGCTATACGACAAAGTGCTGCCAAGTCTGCAGCAATGTAGCCATGGCATTTGTCTGAGATGTCGTCCAAGTTGATATTGGGAACCGTCACAAGGCCATTAGTCAATATTTTCAATATTTCGCGTCTCTGTATAGGTGTTGGCAAGTCGAGATGAATCTCGTCCTAGTTGATGCGACGGTTAGATTAACATTATAAAAATATAACCCATCGTGAATAGCACTCACTGTACCTGGAACATTGTTCTGACAAGCGAGTTGAGTTTAGAGATATCTGTCGAAGTCCCGATCTATTCAAATGTAATGTAATTGAATAAACTCTGACTAAAAAAGGTATTAAAAAATGCGAAAGATTTCACCAAGCGGATAATCTCTATTATTTTGATAAATTACAGCTATACTTACTAGTAGAATTTTGACATCTTTGTTTATGATGGATGTGTAATCAATACAGGCTTGATACGCAAAAAGCATCGTCTCATCAGCAGGAAAGAAAAGCTCTATATCCTCAAAGATGACTGTCTTAAGAGAGCAAAATAAGCAATACAAGTTAATCTGATCAGCCAAGCATTGCAGATTACTTACGTATACACGGTTCTTCTTTCACAGCTTTGGTCAAATAAGTCCGTATACCTCTATCGGGATATGCAGGGAATTCAGCCGCTAGATCTCCGACCGTAATGGAGAAAATCTGTTCAGATTTAGTCGATGTGTAGAACGGACAAATATTCGGCTATAGGGCCAATCACCACCTTAACTTTGAATAGTTTTGCAAGATGTGTTATTATATAAGTTTTTCCGATGCCAGTAGGTCCATTGACAAGAATTGATTTCGGAATTTCAATATTATGAATCAAGCATTCGTCCCTTCTATTGAATGCCAGATCGAACAATTGATAGAGTCTTGCATCGATTGCTTTAGTATTGACTAGCATTATTAACAGGTGAAGCGAATATTAAATATAGGCGACTGCAAAAAGGGTGGATTATATAGCAGGATTAAATGTGGCAGGAGATCTAAATTTATGTTGCACAAAATCGAATGTGTCTTATTATTCACTCAAAACTCGATAAAATACAAAGGGGTAAAATTCACGTTTTTAGAACAAATGTAAATCATTTTATTTCATAACAATATCTTGTCTGCTGTTACGAGCCTCGCGGTTGATTTACCGCGGTCTTGCAGCTCGAGGCGGGTTTCGTCGTGGTCGCGGAGGCGCTGTATCGACCCTATACAGCAAACACATTAAATATCTAACTTGTAATACATGACATTTCACACACAAAAACTTACTGCCTTCATTTAGAGGTCCGTGGTCTTGCGGCTCGAGGTGGGTTGCGTCTCGGTTGAGGTGGCTGCGCCACAATTTCCCTTTAATGCAAATAATTAATATCTTACCAAACTTATGGTAGATGGCATCGCTGAATAAAACTTACTGGCTCCTCGTATCGATCGCTTGCTGGATCGAGGAGTCTGGCGATTGTGGCGGAGGTGCTATTTAGGAAAAGAAAAAATTACTTTAGTCAGAACGCCTTATGAATAAGTATATCGAGCATTTGATTTCATTTATTTTACCTGAATTTTCCCGCACCACAGCTCTTGGTCGTCTTGGTGGGTAATCGACCAAGGGTGGGAGGAAAGGGGACATCCCTATTTAAGAGGAAGGAGGTATTTAGTCAAGTAAAAAATACGAATAAATAATTTAATGTCTTTATTCCGTTTGTCTTACTTTGTTCGGGATTGTAAGATCCCTGAGGCACCGAAGCAGGTAGATTCCTGGGAAATATCCTATTCATGGAGTTAGTCGCCCTCAAAGCCCACGGTGGGATAGGTTGAGGGCGTCTTTGCAGCGTTACGGATACGTAATCCGCCGGGCGGTTCATTACCCTGTTGAACCCCCTGAGGCTAAGTTCTAGCCTTTGCTCTCTTTGATAGAAAGCAAGAGGAGCAATATGCTCCTCACGCTGCGTGATCCACTGAATAGTTACCTGCCTTCGGTTCTCCCTTTCCTCCTGACGCATTCGTTGGCTATACAAGTGCCAACGCGAAAACCTTCTTGTTTCGTCCCACCTTGGCAGGTCTCGCCACCGCTGATAGTCTTCGAGACGCCTCGAATACGCCTCGCGTCTTGCGTTAAAGTGACGGCTCGTCTGCCAGTCACAGTAGGCTGAATGAAGACCTATAATAGAAGAAATAATAAAAATAATAAAAATAAAAGGTTGGTAATATCCCTGACCCGCAGGAATAATACCGGTTAGCCAAGCAAATATGACAATACTACTCGATGCGACCAGCGCATCAAAATGTCGTTCCCGGATAGAAACGACAGTGTTTCGAACTTGTTCTCCGTCCCTCGCCAGCTGTGCTGCCACAGCAAAACTTGGAACGGAGAAGAAATTTTGGGCATTAGTATCATAGGCCATCGTAACAGTAAAGCCGCTTGTTATCTTTTGCAAAGGTAAAAAGCGTAAAGCGCGTCATCTTGTTTACAAGGGGTTTTTATTTTTTTTAGAGGTTTACGTGATATTCCGGATTTGAAATACGCGATCACTTTACTATTACGTCAACTACCGGATCACCTTACTATTACGTCACTACTGCGAATTGCACGCTTTCGGGACTTCTGGTTTTCTATTCGTTGTTCTATAAGTGAAAACTGTTACACATAATAATTATTTTATTATCAAAATTATTACACCGAAGTCAGACTACACTTTAAGAAAAACATGTGTCAATGTTAGTTTGACGCATTGAGCTTGTTTTCCTGACTTCAACAAACTTCAATATTTTGTATATTTTTCCGCATTGTCCTGTTGTAAAAAAAAGGCACGTAGTATTTCCAAGCTAGCGATTGCTGTGCTAGCGCTAATAACAGGGACTTTCCTCACTATCATATATGTTGTCTACATCCGGAATTGCTTGATCGGTATCCTTAAAGAGATATACAAGTTCGTGGTCATTGTCGGGAACTTTATAAATAATATTCTCTTCAGGAATGTCGAGCAACTATTCACGACAATTATTTATTGTATTATTGTGGCGTTTATGTCATCTTTGCTTAATTTAGAAAATGTGATTAAAATTTTTACTATTTTAGCAAATACAGTGGGCTCGCCCTAAGTGCAGCTACTATATTTTCCCTCCCTAAATGCAGGCTCTGGTTTGGTCCTGAGATTATAAGACCATTAAGTATTCACTCTCTATAAATGCATAAATGCAGGCCGTGTCTGATTTGCCCGTCAGTGTTGCACTTAGGGAGAGTCCACTGTATCCAATACAGTTTTGTAAGCACGAGTACATTTACTAGTACTAATAAGTAAACCGATGTCACTATTTATTGCATCTTTGTGGTGTTAATTGGTTGACTTTTTTAAAATGTCACGTGTGTGCACTTATGGATGTTATACAATTATATCTGGGACTTGCATGTGTAGAACATGGAGTGCACCTTATAGAGGTGTCACTGTATCTGCCGCCGGTTGGCGTACAATGATTAACGTTCCTCCAAACAATTGATGTCGTGTGTCATAAAGTTGCGGCCAGCAAATTGTTCGTAAGCGGATTTAATTAGTATGTGACAATATAAATTCAGTTTATATCTAAGTTATCTAATCACGGTCAGTTTGGCATGTTTCAACGTTAAACAGATCAGTTGGTTCGGATTATTCTTATTACTAACATCTACAATGAGTCGTTAAATTGGAAAGCGGCTAATAAGCCGTAGGTTTTAGTATCGCATTATTGTTTCCTAGTTAATTTGTTGGGAAGTTTATTTGGGTATTAATATAAAAGTGATCTTCTTGAATATGAAGTGATCGTCTTGAATAATTATGAATAGCTTCTTTCGGCAATCAATTTAACCACTTTTGGAAACGTTGCGGTTTCAACGTTAACATATGCTAATGATCATACATCGCAGTTTTCAAGTCTTTAATAGGATTAAATGTCCACATTAACATGGAAAGAATTGTGCGATATCAACTGATTGCATTCATTAATCGATAGGAATCCCATTGTTCTTGGTACAACTTTCTTGAATGTTGAATGGAACAATTTGTTAATGAGATTTATCACAAAAACTTTAGTCGTCCGGGCTTTCTTGTTAAAAGCGTTGCTAACAATAGTAATAGTAATAACGAGTGTCCTCCATTGTTACTAGATTTGAAAGTACATCAGTTTCTATAATGGGGAAGTGTGGGAGTCGTCTTCAAGCTGTTGATAATGTTCTCACGATTAGAATAAGAGAAGTCTACGAGTTCAGAGAGGAAGTTCATGATATGCGTAAGACGCTCAGACGCTTGGCTTAAGTTCGTGTATGGGGTATACATAATTCTATGTAATTACTGTCTCAATCACTGTTACTATGGTGTGGGTATTAGTATTAGTATTTAGATATCGTAAAAGCCACAGTGGGAACATAATTTTTCTATGCATAATTGATTTCTATTTCTGGTAAAACACCAATACAATAGGGGATCCACAATTAACATCAAAAATTTTCCTCCCCTGTACATTCTCTTGTTCAACAGCATGTATGCCCCGTCCCTCTTGTGGCGATGTTTATGATTATTATTGCCTATTATAGTGCAACGTTCCCCTGAAGCTGCTATGTATATTTTGTATTCAATTTGTGTTCCTAATAAGAAATGAAGGAGCTGTAAAATTTAATTGCCATTCGAACCATTCGAACCATTCATTACTTATACTTGCCATTGCGCTTTTCGAAAGCCAAAGAAACACTCTTCATCCATAAACATGAAATTACACCATTAAATTCAACCATTAAATCACCATTAAATTCAATCTCTATCTTCTAAATTCGATATTCACGAGGGCAAGAACTTTGGGAAGAAAACAAACATATGATACATTATTATTATTACTATTTACATCATTTAGCTTGCTCGTTCACTTTGTTACGACTTACTAGTAATAGCAAGTGAATACATCCAACATTGTGTATCAAACGATCTGGATTAATTAATAGCACAGCCTTCGACATCGAACCTTCGCTCAGCCCCCTTCCCCCCCGACCACCCCCTTCGTCTCTTCTACATATTTCCCTCTTCTCCCTTCTCCTCTTTTACATCCTTTATTCTTGTCTTTTAACTCGGAATGGGGTTCTTTAACACAACGTGTCCATATGTCGAAAAAGAAAAAGACCCAACGCCGTTTTTTGACCCAGGTAACATCAACTTTGATGCTCATCGGCTCGGCTGGGCATTCTCTGGCATTTGTACCTTAATTGCTTGTATAATTGCGTTCTATTTGATCTACAAACATATGCGTAATTATACTAAGGTAATGTGGTGGGAATAATAGAAAGGGCGCGAGTATTAGAGAGAAAGAAAAGGTTTGGGAAGGGCATTGTATGATGGGGAAGTGCAGGGGTGAGGTACTGCGAGTATATATAAGATATAACAACATTTCCACCCGATTCTCACATATGCTTTTTCCTTTGACTTTTTCACATTCGTAATGACAGCCCGACCATCAACGTTATATAATACGTATCTGTCTTATGTCACCGTTATATGCTCTAATCTCATGGCTAAGCTATCGCTTCTACACCGAAAGTACTTATTACATAACAATCCGCGATTGTTACGAAGCATTTGTACTGGCTTCATTCTTCATCCTCTTACTTCAATATCTTGGTGACTCGCCGGAAGAACAGAGGCGACAATTAGTCAATACAAAAAAACAAAGCCTAATAATGCCACTTTGCTGCTTGCGATATAACCCAACGAAGCAGCATTGGTTATTTTGGACAAAATGGGGAATACTCCAATATGTCGTACTTAAGCCAATTATGACGGTCATTGCGGTCGCGTTGCAGTATCATGGAGTGTTGTGTGAGACGAGTTTTTCGCCCGCGTTTGGAAACTTTTGGCTACAAGTCGTGAACTTTATAAGCGTGTCGGTGGCAATGTATTACTTGGTCACGTTTTATATTACTATTAGGGACCTGATCAAAGAGCAGAAACCATTTTTGAAGTTTTTGGCTGTTAAATTGGTAACGTATTCGAGTCTAGGCGAGAGAGCAGAGTCTGTGAAAAGCTTGTGGGCATATGCGCAGATTGCAGACATAAGTTGTCAGCGACAATTGTAAATCTAGTGTGTCTACATTGTGAGTATTTGTTATATTACGCACACGATCTAACTATAGTCTCGTCTATCTTGTCTACAGGTTATCTTCTTTTCTTTTTGGCAGTCGATCTTTTTAGATTTACTCGTTTTCTTTGGAATAATCAAAGAAACTCAATACTGGTAAATAGCCTACATTGTCCTAACTAATTCGTTGAGGTTACGAATGTCTATCATTCACATGCGATACATGTGCGCACATTATCTCTTACTAAATTCCCTATATTGTATTACCAGGACGCCTCGAAATATCACCTTGGGCATAAATGCAATCCTAATATGCCTCGAAATGATATTATTTGCTCTACTTCACGTGTATGCTTTTTCATACCGGCCTTATCGTTCACCAAAGGCGACTTCTGTATGGTTTGCCTTTTGGGATAGTCTGAACCCGATTGATTTCATCAGAGAGGTGGGGGGATTGTGCAAGTATGCATGGAATTTGATGCGAGGTTTATCAACAGGAAAGGGTAATAGATTGATGGATTTGGAATTTGCGCTTGGGAAGAAGAGAGTCATTGTGAATGAAGCAGGGCAGGATGGACACGATAAGGACTATAGAAAGGATGATGATAATGAAGGGGGACAAGGTGGCAGTATGATGCAAGGCGGTATAATGCAAAGCGGGTTTCAAGGTGAAATATCGTACGAAATGTCCGACAGGTCGCCGGGTGAAAGGCCAGGTGGGACTATCGAAGTTTCTCAGTTTGTCCCTCCGCAAGCTTCACAAGCTCGAACGACGTCTTCAGCAAACTTGATCTCCAGCAGACCAGACTCTACTTCCTCCGAGTCGACTCATAGTGCATCTTTCTGGCCCCTCACAAAAGCATTTTCAAAGCGTTCCAGTCAGGACACACCAAATTATCCTATAGATTCTTCTCTGGAAATGGGAGAGACAAATGCTTTTCGGATAACCGCTCGCCGTGATGAGTCAGAGGAAAGTAATGAATTGTTGGATTTAACTGAGAGCGATGCATTCAAGACGGCTGTTGCTAAATTATCGCAGTTGGAGAAAGTCGAGAGCGATGCCGACAAGGAACAGAAAGGGGCGACAAGGGATATAGATGGGAGGCATTTGAATACGGATCAGGGTTTAAACAGAATGGGAGATAATGGAAGCGTTGACGCAAACAATGCGATAGTTGGTAATCCCTTCAACTCAGCGACATTACCAACTAGCGTTACTGCCTCTTCTTTCTCGTCGTCAGCATCTTCATCTCCTTTGTCTCAATATAATAATCCCATTTCATCACAACGATTCGGAAATCTCACGTCCGTTAGAGAAGAAAGCCAAGACGTAAATATCAATAGTAGGATTGGGAATGGATATGGGAATGGATATGGTTATGGATATACGGGTGAACAGGGTAGCACTTATGTCAATGGATACAACGGTTCACTTGTTAACAGCTATGATTATCATGTGGATCCATCCATTGGAGTTAACCCTGTGGGGCTATCAGTTCCATCTCGTCCACCACTACAATCACAGCAAGTCCAATACTCTTCTTCTTCTTCTTCTTCTCAAGCCCTATCCGCCGCTTTACCTACAAGTCGGTTATCGCCAGTATCCGAAAAATCTGCGAGTTACAATCTACCTCAAAACGTGACGAACATTAGATCAAACGACTCTTTTCACACTGGCATGTCGCGGGATTACACAATCAACAGTTCGTCTTTTGGCAACTCTCGCGCGCCATCTAGCGATACGGATGGTTCTGAATATTTCCACTCTGCAGTATCTACCCAATCCCCAAATATTTCGATAAAGTCACAAAACAAGGATACCTTTGGTACTCACAATAAAAACATTGGGGGGAAAGATATACGAGTAGAGTACATCACTTATGGATGAAAGAAGAGCTTGTGCATTTGACATATTCTAGATTTTGC
This sequence comes from Paraglomus brasilianum, assembly GCA_910592345.1. Lineage (NCBI taxonomy): Eukaryota > Fungi > Glomeromycota > Glomeromycetes > Paraglomerales > Paraglomeraceae > Paraglomus > Paraglomus brasilianum. The sequence continues at coordinate 24,011 of CAJVPI010000273.1, forward strand.
ATCCAATGTTGTTTCTCTTATTTTTTTCGTTTATTTTCTGTAAATTACTGTATTATTATTAAAACGATATACTGCTGCGAATTTATTTATTAATAAAATCATGGCATGGGATTGGGTTAATATGAAATAAGTAGACTATAAAATTGTGGAAATTTATTTACTTGAACTTAATAATGAAAGCATTTTTCGACTTGCAATGTTATCGTAGGTATATTGCATTCTTGCAGAGCAAGGTGCCTAAACAAGATAATTTTAATTTAGGTTAGGTAGCGTAGATATTCAATAAAGACATGTGATATCATGCGAATAGGACTGATTGACTTGGCAATCTTGCCATATTAATAATGATGGCTCTTTTAAATGCGTACGCCAACAGTTATTATTATACGAGACACTTTAACTCCATCATTCCTAGACAATTTCGTGGCCACGGTTTAACTGTCCTCACAAATGTATGGCTTAAGGTTAAGCTTATATAATTTATTTTCTAGACGCTATGCATAACGTCTCTAGCTTTTTAATTTTTAATTTTTCAATATTACTTAATTATAGTCGAAAGGAACCAGTAAATGTAAATTAGGATTATTATTGCCATCCTAAGTGGATTGACGCACTTTGATGTGGAGATTAAAATATTGGCTTAACCCACAGTGCAAGATGTCTACAGTCAACTGTCGATAATTCGATCCGGGGTCATCGTTCGAATTATCGTGATGGTCGAATTATCAATTTTCGGTTACGCAGAATTTTATTTTATTTTATTTGATATAATAATAAATTCAATACATCGTAACTTTAACAACAACAATCATAGGTACGAACAGTTGCTTTCCTACTTGTCAACTACTTGCTTTCATAAGGTTTGGAACGCTTGCAAACAGACATGTTTTTACGAACAATCGAATTATATTAAGTTCGAATTAAAGTGAGAAAATTAACAATAGTGATAGTAATGGCATTCGAATTAACGTAAAGAGGCAGTTGACTGTACGCGGTATTTGAAATTTGTTAGTAAGTAACACAAACTTTTATTATTAAACATATGAAAAGTTTTTCTTTTCAAATGTCTCTTTTATTTGCCTATAAATACTACACTGCCCTACCACAAATTACCGGATTTCATATTTTTTTTACTGGTAAAACATATAAAGTCTTTTTTTTTCCCCAAAAAATCTCTGCCCGTGAAGGACAATAGTTTTTGTATGGTTTTGAAGCTAATTGATTGTGTTTTTTGAAAAAAACCAACAATAAATTGTTATAAAACTGTAGAATCAAGGAAGTAAGAGTATATATAGTCATATACTGCCACTTCACAAAGCTATAGCTTTATAATGATGGTATATAAAAATGCCATGCACAAATACCGGAATAAGGAATGACCATTTAGGTCTGATTGCTTAACTTTCAGCTAAGAAAACAGGGCTCGGTATACATGTTTCCCTACATAATTACTTTTTGATTTCTTCTACCCGACGTCTTTTCACATCAGGTGTACTATCAATCATTACCCTATCTTTTAACAAACCAACGATTACTTCCATCACCCTTTTAACCCCTTACGTAAATCGGTATCATCGTCTAGAGCGGATTCAGTTCAGTTAGCGAGATATGATATTCTGTTTTACTGGTGCACCAGATTCCTTCACTACTGTATAACAGAAAATACCTATGGAAACAATACCACAGAGATAGTCATAATAAGAATCCCCAAAGGCCCCGTCAACTTTTCGTTTTCTCCTATTCATCTATAAAATTTGGCATGATTAGTGTTATATGGAATAAAAAGCTCCAGTCGAAAATAAGATCATACCTGTTCCGAGCTTTCACACTGCATTAAATTCTGTGCTATACCAATTCCTGCTTGATTCTGCTTGCCCTCGGTTATACATATGATTTCTTCCACTATGGTGTCTAGAATTTTCTTAACCGCATAGCCGACGCGACCATGACGAAACTTTTCTTCGGTCATATCAAGAAAGGAGAGTCCATTGATTTCTTCATTGCGGATGATGTCAAAGTGCTTTTCATTAAGCTTTAGGTCCTGCTCTTGCAGGCAAAGGACAAGGGTCTCGGTATCCCAGTTTTCGACTAAGTACGCATCGAGTTCGGTTTTGGAAACAGACATGGTAGGTATGTTGTACCTCAGTTGGGGACCCGTCTCAGTTCTGGACTGAGACAATGACCAACTGAGGTACAACAGGTATACTGCTTTATATACGAAAATTTGTGTTTTTGGTCCGGATGGATGTAGGTCATACAGATTACATAATTAGCCTGATCCTCAATTCGTAGACCTAAAACACATGACATTGCTCCCCTGAGGCTATTTGCACTCGCAGTTTATTATAATCAAATACCCCTACAATTTTATCTTTTCGAATATTTCTAACACTAATAAATTCATATATATGTTCATATTTATCGGTATTGAGCATTTGTAAATATTGTTTTGGATTACCTGTGAATTTACCCATCGTTTTACGCTGATTATTACGACCCATCTTAACATATATACTTATTATTCTTCGATTCAAATTTAGGTCAACCATGTGATATTTTCTTCTCCGCCTGTTGATAATATCGATCTTTGGCTTGCTTCATAAATGATCCACCTGGTCGATAAAGCCATTTAATTACTGTATGCTGGATTATTTTAGCGGAATTAATTTGTTTTTTCCATAAACGATATGTTCGCTGGATAATTAATGTGGGGGCTGAAGCTGAAACAGGCTGAAGCTGAAACGCTCGTGACCTGAAATTTTGGAAAATATACTTTTTCATTTTTCTAACGATGATGACCTATTTAAGATTCTTGCTGTCAATCATGCTTGGCGTTCGGAAGGGTTTCGAGCACTCATAAAATTATACGAATTTTGTTTTATTGTTTGGGTTGAACGATTTAATAATGTTCCATCAGGTGGTGGATTGTTGGTAAAAAATCGTCTCAGATCTATATATTCTCAAGACAATGATATTTTTGATTCAGTTAATTCTTTAGGAATGTATAAACCTCCTACGATGTATAATAATTTTTCAAAAAATTTGGAGATGACTATATATAGATATTCAAGATAAAATAAATACTACACCTGATTTTGATTTTGATTTCATCTATCTTTATGATAGTGAAGAAGATATAGAGGAATGATCCTAAAATAATTTGATATACTTAGCTTTGCGTTCTGACTCTAGTACCCATAGTTTTGCTACCAGTTGCTGTAATGAAATGCCCGATTCACATTTTTCGGCTTCCAAATAATTTTCAAGGGATAATCCGTTGACAAATATTTCTCTGACCTGCTTTTCATTATCACCGGTACTAGCCTTTACTTTTATATAAAAATCCATTACTAAATTGTTAACTTGTTTAAGAATTTTTTCCATACCTATAAACTTTTGAATTGGATATTTATTATATTATAAAAAAAAATTATTATAGGAAATGTTATCTTGTGTTAATATTTTCATCCGGTACATTGAGTGGGCTAGACTCGATGATTTTTATTACATTCTAAACAAGTAAGTTGTACATTTCCTTCTATATGTCCCAATTCGTTATTAATTCTATCTACTGTCCATTGGTCTGAATTTCCAGCTTCGTCCCAGTCCCATAACAATTCATTATGACATAATTTACATTTATTTTCCTGCGAATCTTTTAACTTGAGAATATAGTCAATAGATAGATTAAATTCACGATCTTTTTTCCTATCTTGATTCATATATCCTACGAGTTTTCCAGAAATAAATGGTCTTAAGGATCGCTCAATTACTTTTTTATTTTTTGCATCTTCAATCTCAGGAGGTAATGGGGGCCTTCAATCCGAATAAGTTGGCTCAAATATTCTACACGACCAACTGCTAGATAAATTAGATTATCCCACGCCAAATGTTCATCGATAACCCAAACTCGTTGTGGAGCTTCAAGCGTCATCCCTTGACTAGTATGCACAGTCATAGCATATCCCAAATCCCAATCAAGTATTTTTTCTTCGCTTAATATATCTTTTTCAGGAAACGTATTCAACGGTAAATATACTATATCATTTTTTACTAGTTCTTGTTTCTCGGATGAACAAATTGGGACGAGGCAGTTTTGTTTACGTCCATCTCTTAGCCTATATATTAATGGAACTGGTAGATCTGGATATTTAATACGATGGAGTTCAAGGCATTTTTGTGATGCAATTCTTCGAGATAGGCGATGTGCTGATAATATACGATCTGAGGGAGTCGAGACGTTCCCATTTTTCTATAGTTGAGAGAATTGCTCGAAATAATTTTGATTGTATTCGATTATTTTTGCGACGCATAGCTTTTTTAAGTTCACGCAACTTAGGACATTTCGCACGATAATCAGTTAAAACTTCTTCGTAATAATCAGCATGCTCTTTTAACCAATTATGTGGCATTTCTCCGAAGAATGGCGGAGGTTGTGCATCGTCACCGCAACAAATTACCTGGCATTTATGTTCTAATAAATAATTAAGGAACATTTCAAGAATATGCTTAGGAATTGTACATACCCCATCCCAAATAACAACTCGTGGAAATTTCTTCTCTCCCATGCGTTCAGGTGTCCACTCTCCCGCTCCATTTCATCTAAAGAAGCTATGCCAGGTTTGAGCTTTTACATTACGTTTTTCTCGAAAATCTTTAGCCAATGCATTCGTATGAGTGAAACTAATCATGTTTATGTCTTTAAAAATTCTAATTGCTCGTGTTGTTTTACCAGATCCTCCTCCCCCATTAAGATACGATTTTCGACATCTTGTAATAGGATCGTGAATTGTTGGTGCAATGGTCTTTTGTCTTATTTGGATCAAAACATACGTGGAAGATGAAATTAGAGTATTTGAGGGATATTGCATATTATCTGTCTAATATCCATGATGCAGGAATTGTGCATTGTTATCTTCATGATGGAAACATAGTTTTGCATGATAGTACCATTGATATTAATATGCGATCTTGGTCTCTCACGATCAGTGAACTCACGCGAGTCAAATCCAACCATTCAAGGCGTTTTACCCTTTATTGCACCGGACGTCTGGAATACCAAATACAATGAATCACCTAGCACCCCCCACTGACAAGTTTAGTAGAATTTTCAAGCAGGATAAATTTCGATAGAAGACTTATGAAAGCCCCTATCTTCACTGGCTGAACCGACAATACCTATTGGCGCTGTTCTGTTTTCTGCAATTGTTGACGCGACAACACTTGGAGACGACTCTTTAACATAAATCACGCGGTGTAGTACGCCCATACAATTGCAAAGTTTTGATATGCTCGTAGGTCACTCTGAAATAGTTCTTCGTCTAAATTAGCCATTAAGAAAAAAGACTGCGCAGCGAACAAAGCCAGATCATGCGGTATTTGCATAAACTCAAATTTGATGTTCCTACAACTATTTGTTGAAGGAGCTGTAAGAAACAGAATCTGGAGCTTCGGGTGATGCTGGTTGCTTCTGCTGTTGCGTTTTGTAATAACGTTGAGAATATTGTCATGATAAGCAGATGAAGCTCGACGGGAAATTGCCTTATCTAGTTGATAATACTTTGGTTTCATTAAAGAATCAGTATGGTTAGTTTTATTGTCAACACGCTCATTATAATCCAATGTAAACAATAAGGCAAACTTTCATCCTTAAAGTAGCAGCGCCTAATCCTCCAACATCTGCCCCTATGCCTCCGATGCTACCAATGCCCAAGCTTTCTCTACCCTGATGAATATGTCCAATTATTGGAGTCACGTCCACTCCAAAAGCCTGTGGTCTCCCTGCAGCAATTTACCAAATATCCTGGAAAACGTTTGTCGAATGCTCCATTCTGTCGATGGAATGGGAGCAGAGCACTGCCAGTACAGACTCCGCGAAAATCTCCATCAACGATACTCTTTGCCGCAACAGGTTTTCTGGACAAAAATATATCACATTCTGTCACTTATTAGATAGGACGTGACGAGTATTAGCACACCAGCTAAACCATCGAGTAATTACCACACTGATCTGTCATATATAGAAAATGATTTATTGTAATACAGTGATATACTGTATATTAATATATAATAAATTTGCTTAATATGGCTATATTCATAATTGATACTATAGGATTGGATAGACCTGCTTCTTTCTTAGGGTAGAAACCATCACATAGGAACATACTGTACATATTAATATTGAGCGACTGTGTAAATCTCACGTGACTCGATGGGAAAGTGAAGCAAAAAGCCTCGGTCCTATTTTGAACCGAAAACGGGTCCATGCGGATATAATCGGCCCATAAAAACAAAATGTCTATATGCGAGTTTGAAAACTACCACGGCTTCTATGTTCCCAAAGAAGGCGTAACCAGAGGTATAATCGTTGTACAAGAATGGTAAGCAAAGATAATAAATTGCAACAAACGATTAAAGCGAATGAATAACTTATTTCAATTGGTGATAGGTGGGGTTTAAATGATAATATCAAAGATGTAAGTTCATAGAGTCAAGTGGAAATGGTTGCAGGCTGGCATGCCAGTAAGCTGAAGTGAAATATCTCCTCTTATAGCTTACCAAACAACTCGCCGACCATGGCTTTCACGCCGTTGCTCCCGATTTGTATCACGGCAAGGTAAAGACGTTTACCTCCATCTGTTGGTAAAAGATTCGTTTTTATCGTAAAATTCATTATAATAATCATTCCATTAGACCGCAAAAACAGCCGATGAAGCCAGCCATCTAATGAATGAACTTGACTGGGATGACGCTTTGAACATGATTGGTGCTGCAGCGCGTTTCTTGAAATTGAAGGGAGCACATAAAGCAAGTACTGTTATCTCAATCACACTCAATTCATTTATATGACTAACAATTTAAAGCATATCAACAGGTTGGCGTGATTGGTTACTGTATGGGTGGGGCAGTCGCAATCGCAGCAGCAGCAAGAGTACCCGAAATTGATGCTGCGGCACCATTCTATGGTATGAGTTCAATATGTGTGCTTATATTAACGTAAGGTACATCGTATACTCATGCGGAATACATTTTCCAGGTATACCACCAGCTTCACTCGCTGATCCTGCAACAATTAGGGTACCCTTACAGCTGCACTTTGGTGCCAAGGATGGGTCGCACATGGCTTCGCCTAAAGCAGTTGAAAAACTGGAAGAAGCATTAAGGAGCGGTAACGTCGAGTACGAGCTACATGTATATGATGCCGGACATGCTTTCATGAACCAAGCTAGACCTGAAGCTTATCATCAAGCGAGTGCAGAATTGGCAACCGAGAGAGTTCTTACATTTTTCGCGGAGAAATTGTAAAATTTCTTTGTTCCAGTTTTAGTTGAACATATGCTAGCTAATCATTGACTCCTAATTGAAATAAACTGGCGTCTTTAATTTAGCAAAATCACTTTTATGTTGACTAGAATGTTTGGTTTGATGACTGGCTATTTTCTTAGACGCAAAAAAACGTTGGCATGCAACCTGTGCTTGTTTCTCAATTCATGTTAATCACCGAGAATAAGCGCTTTAATTACACCATCCTTTTGATCCCTCACGGTTTGAAAGGCTTGGATTGCTTCTTGAAATTCATATTTATGTGTAACGAGTGGTTTCAAATCAATCAAGCCTGCAGCGACCATTTGAACAGCCTGCCTGTGAGCATTCGAGTATCGGAAGCACCCTCGAATAGTAATTTCTTGGATTCCTATGTGTGTTATTGGAAGAGCAACAACGTCACTGCCCATACCCACTTGCACATAAGTGCCACCTGGTCTCGTCATCTGTAGCGATAGTCAAGTTTCTCAGTAATAATGAAAAGTGTAAAGACAAACATTATTGTTGTAACGCACGTAAATCCCTGTGATAATGGATGACTCAGCACCGCTGCATTCCAACACGACATCGGAACGTTCTTTGCCAGCTTCAAGAAGACTCTTGGCAAATCTCTTGCAATGATCAATGACATTGTCACCTGCCGTTACTTTCTCCGCAAGTATAACATCAGTAGCAGCATAGCCCTTGGCAAAATCCAACCTGGATTGATTGATATCAACAACTGTCACTTTGATCGCTCCTGAAGCTTTAGCAACAGCTGCTGTGAGAAGGCCAACCGGTCCCGCCCCAAATATTATTACTAGAAATGTGATAATACAGACGTTATCAAGATATTATAACTGCTCCCCGGGTTTGATGGCTCGTAATATTAATATCGTACCAGATTGCCCTGCTCTCAGTCCTGCTTGATTACAAGCATGAATCCCAACAGAAAGTGGCTCGATCAATGCACCTCCTTCTATTCCTGGAGGAAAGTTTTCAGGCAATTTTATGCAAAGATCTTCTGAGCAGCAATAATACTTGCACAGTGTCCCTTATCATTATATGATCATAAAAATTCAGTCATTCATTTCGTCATCGATATCTCTAATACTGTATATATCCTAGTAACTCACCATCAATTGGAGGTGTAGCAGGAAACTTCATATCTGGACACAGATTATAATTCCCTTTTCGACAGTAACTGCAAACATAACATGGTGCGCCACTAAAATAATCAACGCGACCGACAATTAATAGCAATGTTTGATGATGATTATCTCTTATTAGCAGTGCCTTCTAAACAAACTTATACATAACGGTTCTATGACAACTGCATCTCCAACTTTTAAATTCTTGACATTCTCGCCGATTTCGTCGATAATGCCAGCAGATTCATGTCCAAGGACAAGCTCTTTTTCTACGACGAAATCACCAATGCGACCATCGACCCAATAATGAACATCACTACCGCAGATACCAGTAGCTTTTATGGCGATTACAACTTCATTTGGTTTTGGATGCGGTCGAGGGCGTTTTTCAAGCTGAAAATTATTGATGCTTTTTAGCACCCACGAATAATTGTCTTCCTGTGAGGCGTTCATGATGTTTGAGGTAAATATGTTAAGGTAGGACACATATATGTGTGGGAATTGTGATTAATAAAAAGGTACTATTACGGGATGTACCTGGTCACATGAGCGACATGCATACTAATACTGTAATTTGTGGCTCCCGGATTTTCGTGTATTTAAATAACTTAAGATGACTATTTAATTTATATGTTGTATAACAATATACATGATATTTACAGCTCAAGTTCGATGGGTTCGCCTCCCAGGTGGCTTTGGTCTGTCAAATCCGCGCGACAAAGTTTCTCGCTTTGGGTGCAGTTCTTCTAATAAGTACGCCTCAGTAAGATCTTCAACTTCATTGGTTTCAAACTGAGACACCATTCAGATATAACATATCGTAAAGCAACAATTTCAGTAAGTAATATGTCAGCCAGCAATCAATTGATTGCATGATCTGAAGTAATAACTAGAACAACTTTACTTAAGCCTCCTTACCTTTTTAGCTATAGTGAGACCACAGTCATTTTGCCCAGTGGAGATTACTGAAGCTTTGCTCGAGGAATAAAGCATGCGTTCACGGATTTTTGAACTTGATGGGCATGTATAGATAAAAACTGTCAAAAAATAAAGCATTATTAATATTCTCTGAATAGGATAAGCGATACTTTTTTTCAAAAAGAAAGAAAACTTGGCAGATTTCACACCAATCGAATCATGTTCCTGTCCGTTGTAGTTATACTTGTAAGCGAAGAAAGAAAACCTCGGCGCATCTGTTGGAATTGATTCTGATAATTGTCCAACATCAATTTGTGTGACAGAACCAAGTTCTATGCATTCTCCCGCCGTGTCTATTTTCTGCAAGTCGATAAACACAAATGTAAGATGCCTTGTAAGGCTACGGGATCCATGCTAGAGTACATACCAGTTGCACGAGATTCTTAGAACGATCAGTTTGTCCCAGATTCTTCAAAGCTCGAATAGCATCATCTGATGTGGGGAATGACACTCCGGCTGCATGAGATCTTCGGGCAGAGGAACTATATATGTTTGTGCTTGCCTATATCGTTTACAATTTGCAAAATTCAGTTAAAGATATTGATAAGTTTCATCAAATCGAACGGTGATCGTCACCTCTGCAGCGCGGACTTCGTTGAGTTCTTTCTCGCGTTCTGTCAGTGGTGCAGCTGCTTTTTGATGTTTGAGATGTCTTCGATATCCCTCAATAGTGAATTCTTCCTAGAAAGGGCGATGCAAAAAGTAGACATCGCCGAAGACGAGAAACCATTATTTTAATCCGCGATAACTCTGAACTTGAAAAATGCTCGTACTCACGGTTGTTGAACCATACATAGACTCTACAAAACGATAGTCTCCGAGCTCTTTCGTCAATGTGGCCCGAGTCGAAGCATAGAGCATCTTGTCCCTGACCTTGAATTCAATTGATTCATATTTAATAACCTTTGCGAGGCTGCTGACTGGCTCAGTTAGATGATTCACATAGCGTTACCTTGGCATTATCTGGAACATATGCAAGAAACAACCATTCATAATCGCCAGCTGACGATTTGGTGTCCATACGGTAGAGAATATAAGCTGGCTTTTTTTCCTCCAGAAAGTTTTGAATTTTAAAAAAATCTGTACATACTTAGTTAGCAATGTACAAAATTACAAGTATCGAACTGCACATTTCACAAATTATTCACCAGTCTCCCAGGAGCCTGACACTTCGGCCGTCCCATCGGGTATGAGTGACTCTATTCCAGCACGCACAATATAGTCAAGTAAGCGTTCAAATAGTTTAACCTCACAAAGTAATTAGTCGACAGTAGGACTGAATTACTTACCAGATACTATGGAAACGCGTATTACTCTCAAATTGCCTTCGGCTACTGCGGTGACAAATAGATCTGCCAACTCCTGTGATGCTGAATGGTATAAAAAGCATCCGCAAGAGTTAGTGATTGCGACAATATTGAGTGTAGATATTTAATGGACATACTTTTAATGCCAGACTGATGAGACATCTTTTAAGAATTCAAAGTATGTGAAAAGCGGGACTATGTCGATCCCATCAAACATATTTGGACAATGTCGTACAGATCTTGATATCTGAACGGGGAAATTACATATGAAGTTTCTTTCTTCTTTTACATTCACACAAGAAACTATGAGAATTCCAATGAGTACTGCTGATCCACTACGAATCGGTAATGTAACCAGCATATATATATGATTTGTGAATATAAAAATTAAATTCCAAAAATTTACTGAATAATAGATATTCTTTATAAATGTAGCTACTTTTAACATTCGATTTGACGGACGAAGTGGATTACATACTACCGGGGAAACGCCATGGCGTATTAGACATCCCAAAGTTGCTGATACCATCACATTTCATAAAGTTGACGTTGTAGGATTTCAAGTATGTACACGGAAAGAATGGTCAAAGTAACAATCATTAGCAACATAAATTGTTTTACGAAAGAGTTAATCCATACCATAACTCACATTGGTCTAATCAGGAAGCATTGTATAATCAAGTTCAAGATCTTGAACGCTCGTTTAGATCCAATTGGGGATGGATCGGTGTAGGGCGCGATGATGGAAAGAGGGAGGGCGAGTTTGTTCCGATATTTTACAACAAGTAAGATCAGTTTGTATTCGCATTGAGACGATTGTATTCTGTCTTGACATCGTTTACTGTTCGACTAATAACTTGTGAACAGAAACCGACTGCAACTTCAAGAATCAGCGAGTTGGTGGTTATCGGAGGTTTGTATGTTTGTGTAATAGCAATCTCGGTCATTGTTACTGCTCCCTGAACGTGTCTTGTTTCTGATTTCGTTTTGTAGACACCTGAGGTTCCGGGTAGCGTAGGATGGGACGCAGGCTTACCGCGTAAGTTACTATTGTAAGATATCTATCTTCATATTGTTATTTCTCACTTATATTACATGTTTATATTTTTGCATCATGTTCACCCTTTAAGGCGTTGTCACACAAGCAAAGTAAGTTTAATTACGGCAGTCTTAACAGCTATAAGTTCTTTATACTAACGGAAACGTGAAAATTAATCAGGTTTCTCGATCGTCTTACAAACAAAACTTTCTATCATATTAACACTCACTTTGATGATCGCGGAGAGAAGGCTCGTGATGAAAGCGCTCGCCTCATCTTGCATCGAACACAAGAGCTTAATCTCACATCTCAAGAAACGATAATACTAACCGGAGACCTTAATGTGGAAGAAGATTCGAGCTGTTATAAAACTCTCGTTGGCAAACAACACTCTTCTGACCACGAAAAGGATAAATTTATTTTCTGCGATACACGTTATGACTTATCTCATGACGGTACCAAATCGTTTGGGGATCAGTATACGTTTACCGGATTCACTAGTTCTCAACCGTTAAAACGGATAGATTTCGTGATGGTAGACTCGGCCTCCATAAGCAAATCTCGTGTTAGAACGGTCAATCATGGTGTTGTTCCAAATAGATTTGATGATGGGATGTACATTAGCGATCATCGGGCTGTCGTTGCTGATTTGAAGTTTGCTTGATGAGAGTAATATTATTAGAGAGATTGTCTAATTTATTTTAGTAACAGTAATAAAGGCAACGCTACATCGTTGCTACTGCTAATGAAAGATTAAATTTCGGATTACAAAGCAAGGTATGCACAGATTATTTATTAGCAACATGATTAATATATGTGTATAATAGTGACAATTAGTGTTATGGTGAAGATTTTTCGTCGACATAGATAAATGTTTAATATAGCCTTCCGTGAGGGAAGGTTAAATATATTCTTCCGATACATCCAAATCTTCGATCTCAGCCTTGACAAGATGCTTCCCCGGAATCATGACCAAGCCCACAAATCTCTTCTCATCTAAAGTAGACTTCTCGTTTACCCTTTGATCTGGTATCCTTTTTCCAAAGTCGATTATGTTTTGACCCACTTACCATCTCGATATTCGTCTGTATGTGCTAATATCATATTCTTGTATTTGTCAACGCATACAAATGTTCCGAAGAATATACGCCCATCCGAGACTGCGATTTTGGCCTTTAAATTAAGGTAGGAACGTAATTGACGGATCTTTGGTGTGTCAGCCATCAAGACAAGTTGCACTCGGTTGCTTTACAAAATCATGTGACAATTGAAACAAGAATGGAATTACTTAGTGATGGTAAAGCTATTACTATTATTGTTCAAACATTCACAACAATAAAATAGTACAAAAGGGAGAAAACGTAGTTTATATCACTAATAAAAGTAAATTTTCAGATAGGTAGCTCATCGCCCTAACAGATTTGGAGATTGGATAATGTTTGGGACGATGGTGTTCATTAGCTCTTGCCAAATAAGGCATTAGTTGAACAATAACAACGTAAAATTTTGACCGCAAATAGCAACTCAACCACATTGTGTCAGTATCAGAGTATGTGTTACGGCCCATTCTGAGAATTAGCCCATTCTAAGAATGGGCCAGCCCGTTCTAGGATTCCCGACATGGGCCAGCCCATTTCAAGATGGGACAATTACAAAAAATTTTTTATCACAGTAACACACATATAACATACAGGTCT
>CAJVPI010000274.1:0-37309 GCA_910592345.1 Paraglomus brasilianum
GTGTGAGTTTACTTTGTTTTCAGATGTCATGAAGCAGTTTCGTAGGTTACTGGAACCCTCATTCAATTCATGCTTACCACTATTCACAGGTTGTGAATAGAGCTTAATTGCAAGGGATAGACCATGTTCTTTACCTTCCAATAGCAATGCCCCATCTGGTCGTGTGAGGTTGTTCGGGATCAGTAACTCCCCCCCAGGAGTTTTCTCGAAGAACTCAACATCACCCCATGTACTGTTGTTGTCATATCCAAGTTCTTTTGCTGTACCAAATTTTCTCACATTCAATGTTGTAGTTTTGCACCATTCTGGAAGATTCTTGATATCCTTGATGAAAGGTAGATCCACAAGAACTTTGCCATTAAAGCGCTGCAAGGATCGATACACCAGCAGTTCAAATGCCTCCCCCTTTGCTACTGAGTTTGTCCCCAGATTGGTAAGCATTGTGTTGAATTGGTCAAGATATGCAAGGACTTCTGGGTCAAATTCTGAAGCTCTTAGCTCCTCCTCAAGCACCTCAATCACTAGTGGCTCTTCTACAGCCCAGTGATAACCATCAGAGTCCTCTCGCAGAGCACACACACCACTGTTCACAAAGTCAAATTCATCCTGTTGTGTAAAAGCTATCTTGCCACCCTTCAGCTTGTATGCTATAACCATGCGGCTGAGTAGATGCCTGATTACAGCTGCATTGTTAGGCTGTAGCAGTCTTTGTACACTGGTTCTTATATCCTCCTTTGCTTTGCCTATTGCTTTGTCAATTGCTTTGTCAAGCTTTTTTTGCTTACTTGTATTAGAGCATTCTCTGTTGCAGATCTGGGTGGCAACACTAGTTGTAAATCGGAACCGTCCACTGAGCTGTCGCTTCTTTTCAGGTTGGATTTCACAATCTGATATATCAATTATTTGGCCCAGCAACTCCTCCACATGAGATTCATCACATGAAGGGAAGGATGTAATCTTCTCAAACCGGACATTTGGCTTAGCAATTGCTGAATATACATGACTAGCATCCATAAGTGTCAACCTTGTTCCAAGCACCACTAGTGTTGCATGCATGTCACCCAATGCTGAACATAGAGGGGTGAGAAACCCACAGCGAAGATCCAGACGTATTGTGCCATTGTGGTCAAGGAAGTTTTCATTGTTAGTTATTGCACTTGGTGAGATCAATCTGTCATGTAAACAATCAGTCTCTGCTATGTGTGCCTCATCCAATGCAATTACAAGGCCTCGGCCAGTAAGGAATGTTTGCAGATGGCGCTCCACATGTTTAAGCATATTACGGATTGTCTGTGGGTCATACATGCGTAGCTCCTCTACCAGATTTCCGATTGTTGCAGATCCACCATTGAGTTGCTCATGAAAGAACACCTCTGGTGTGACTTGAGAATTTTTTCTGAAAAGCAGCTCCAGGAACAGCTGGCATGCCAAGAATTCCAACTGGACACATTCACTTGCAAGGTTCTTTAGCTGATTGTCATAACTTCTTAGGTCATCCATGTATTTCTGTCTATTATTGTCAACTTGAACTGGTTTTGGAAGTCTGGAACACATATTTTCAATGTCCCGTGCAAGGATGCGAAAGTTTCTGTCACTGAAGTCAGGACTGTAGGTGTTTACAGCCTCACAAACAACATAGATAACAAAGTGCTTCTTTGCCAGTTGAATCACTGTTGCAGTCTTCCCTGAGCCTGACCGAGCAACCATTGCCACTATGTGATGACTGCTTGTCTCAGTAATGTCACTCTGAATGATTTCAGAGAATGTTCTCTTTTTCCCACCTGTTGTTGGCTGCATATCAGGTAGCACTTGTCCCAGCATTGGCAGATACAGCCTAGTTGCAGTTGAGCCAGGTGGTAGAAGTTTTTTGTAAAAGCACCCCAGCTTTCCCCTTTGAAATTCTTCAACTTCCTCCATTTTTATTGTATGTGGCTGGTGGTTTACACCGTTGATAATTTTTGTTAGTGTTTCCTCAATCTTATCATTTGCCAGGATTATTTTTCTTGGAGAAACTGGAATTAAAAAAAGAGTGAGCAGTGGAAATGAGAGCAAGAGACCATGGCAGTGAAGAGAGGGGATGGTTCATTGGTGAATGTATGTAACAACAGACAAAGGATGGATGCATTGGATGCATTTCTTACCAGCTGGGACAGAGACAAGTACTTCACAATCACTACCAAAGCGCTGATGGACTGAGGCCATTAATTCTCTTGGGTTTCCAAGCTCAACTGCTTGGTCATCATTATCAGTGCTCTTCTTGGCCTTGAGAATAAGCTGGCTACTGTCATAATCTTTAAGCACATTTGGCATCTCCTTTTTGATTGCCTTCTTGAGGCCATCCACATGGCGAACACCCTCCAAAGAAACTTCAGTCAAAGGCGTTTCATCAGGGCTCATGAGTTTAATCCAGATGTACTGAGCCATCATTTCCATGCTCCATCCTTTGATGTCAGTGATGGAAGGCAATTGCATAGCACTGACAGAGCTTCTGGACACCTATAAAGAGGATGGATGGATGTATTTGAAATGGATGTTAGTACTTTGTTTGCAACATAATCAATATTGAAAGGAAAACTTACTTTGACATCTTCCATTTCAGTATCAATTGGTTCAGCCTCTTTTCCTTGGCCTTCATCCTTCTGTGTGGAAATAAAAAAATTTGTTAGTAGATGAGAAACAAATTTATGCAAAGAATTATGCATTGTGAGGTGGTTCTGGAGTTTCTACAATGCCAAGTAGCAGCTGCTGCAATTGGATGTCCAGAAGAATACCTTTGGAGCTATGGGCTTATTTTTGTTTTCCTTCGGCGGCATGTTGAAAAAATGTTCTATACTGGTGACGAAAATCACAGGTGAGAATTCAGTAACAATAAACAAAATATAGAAATATCGCATACATAAAAATGGATGTAATGGAGAGACTGTTTCTAACAGTATGGTAGCAGGCAGAAAGATAAAGAAGCACGACCATAGTTTTTCGTACACAACACTGGTTTTGGTTACACGATTTACGTAACTATTACTATTACATGATTACATGTAAATCGTGGATTTCCTTGACGTGATAGTATGACTGAATCGGCTCCTGATATAACAAAACAGATAACTGAGATTGTTGTCGTTGGAGATGACGACAAGACTGCAAAGCTAAATACCGACGAATACTGCAGGAAATTGGATATAGGAGGACAAAAGGTGGTCGTAGTTAAGCATGAAACCGAGATCGTTAGCGGAGGAGTCCATAACTACTGTGTGCAGGGAAGCCCAGAACATGTAGGTAAACCCATTCGAGTAAATAGTATATGGTGCATTTATCATGTAAGTACAGCAAACATTTCAAGCTTACATGTAAAACTAAATTGTCTGCAGGTTGCAGCATTAAAAGTAAAAGTAGATGAATTAAAAGAGTATTCCGCCCGCCTAGAAAGAGAACGCGCAGAAGCCGTAAGCCGCTCAGAGTCCGTAACCGGTGAGCTTGACAGACTGGTTGCCGAACTCAAGCAACTCGGCCACGCTGATGCAGACTCTGAGCAGACTATCCATGCTACTGTACACACCTTTGGTAGACTTCAAAAATTGGAAATAATTGCCGATGATGAAGATAGAGACTATTTGCGTTTGATTAGAAAGCCAAGAGTAAGGCAGTATTGGCATGATGGTGCGTTACATAGAGAGGCAGAAGAGAGATCCATGAGTTATACTGAATTGTTTTGGGATTTGATATTTGTCGGTGTGGTCAGGATTATTGGGCATACATTGGTCAGTGATGTTAACAGCGCGTCGTTGAAACATTACTTCCTTACATTGTAAGACTGATTACTTATTATTACATGGTATTCATCAATATTTAGCTAATTGCTTTTAACGCTCATTCTCTTCTTGCCCGCCTAGTTACCCACTCTGGAGACTGTGGACAGATGTACATACTTATTTAAACGTATACTCATCTGATGATCTGGTTCAAAAATTTGTTCTTCTCTGGGAAGGCGCAATTGCAGTCGGCATGGCAACACACTCTGAGAAAGTCGACGGGAACGTTGGACAATTCTACATAAGTGAGTTGGTAAGAAAGCTTCTTAATCTTTGCGTGCAACTTTATCAATATTCACACGCTCCACTTCTACTTTTTGCCAGTCTCTTATATAATCGGCCGCCTAACCTTTGCCACGCTGTACCTTAACTTTGCTCGATTTATTCCGATGTTTCGCGTTAGCTTTATCGCCAACGTCTGGGGTATTGTTATTCCGTGCATTTTCTGGGTGATTGCCGCTGTCGTACCTAATAAGGTCACATCAAGCCTGGTCTGGGCAGCCATTGCATTTGAAGTTTTTTGGAATGGTTTCATACCGATTTATAACCGTTATGGAACCAAGCATCCAGCGAACCATACACATACAGCGGATTTCGAGCGAGTTGTTACAATCACTGAAAGCGAGAAGGATGGTACAGTCACTGAAAGCGAGAAGGATGATACAATCACGGACGAAGGAAGAGAAGAGAAATTGCAGGGTATCGCATTAACTCCACATTTGTCAATGAGGACAAAAGGGACAGAATATCAATGGAAATGGACCGATTGGTTTTCGCTATTTGAAATAGCCAAGTATAGGCCAGCTTTAAATATTGAGCATTGGAGTGAGAGGGTGGGTTCATTCGCAGTCATATGCTTGGGAGAAATGGTAAGTTTGCGATTGATGATTACTGTACCCAAAGTCGTATACGTGTCATTGCATATGTTATTAATGCTATATCGATCAGCGACCTCGATTCTAACAGTAATACTTTACCGCACCAGGTTATAAGCATTCTGTACACAAGTTTTAATACAATCCCAGATGGGATATTTGGAAAAGCCGTTCTTGGTTTACTATTTGCTTACAACTTGCACTGGATATACTTTGATGTCGATGCGAGCAGACAATATCAACATGCACTTAGAAGACATGTCATTACCGGACTCTGCTTCGGGTTAATCCATTTACCATTGGTTAGTAGTTTGTGTTCCTGTTATACATGCAAGAGCTGTCGGTTAATGTAATATTCTCTTTTACTAGAATATGGCTTTGATTGCTGCAGGGTAGGCTCAACTTTTATTTGCCGAAATGACTGTCATATTATTTACTAATATGGTTGTCGTTATTTATTGCTATATATTCCCGTCATATAATAGGGTCGCGCTCTCAGCAATAGTCCAAGCAAGGGATTTTCCGGGAGCACATAGCATTCCCGATGGGGAATTGACTGATTCATCCTCTGATTTGTCATCTCATCTAAATACCGACTCAGCGCTTGCATATGCTACTTCTGATGTCGGAGGGGCTTCTGCTATGCCCAAGGAATTGATATGGCTGTTTTGTGTGTCATCGGGTATTATATTGTATTGCATGGCTGCTATTGGAATGCTTCATAAAGGATTAGATACTGTTGATTCTTTGAGGATACCTAAGGTTAATGTCTTGAGATATGTTATGTGAGATGGCACATAGAAACGACAAGTGTTACAAAGCAATATGAGTTTAATCAACGCTGCTGTCGTGTGCTTTAAATAGTCTCATAAGCTATTTCGGTACGACTTTTTTGCTAGACACATACTTCTCGCAGCTCTACTAACGTTACTCCGCTTTTTATCTAGGCTTACCGTATATCTTTGCGACTAATAATCGGCACCATCTATATACTCCTTCCACTTTGCAATCTCAACTCACTCGATCTAGTAATAACGGTCTCAGTGTTATCTCTTTTCCTCGTTATCATCGAAACGTATGGCCGCCTGCACAGGAACGAACCTATATTCTTCGATTGTGATCAAGACATTATCGGCGATAGCGCGACGATGACGAGAGCAAAATATATTAGATGGAGGTGGGGTCCGTTGAAGAAAAATCAGCGTAGATGGTCGAGGGGTGTGTTGAGACAGAGAAAAGATAAGAAAGATAATGTAGAGGATGTTGTGGAAGATGAGAATTTGAATGGAGATATGACGGTGGTTGGGGACGGACGTTGAGAGCGCAATCAGGTGCGATGTAAACTTATAATTTAATGCGATCTGATAGTGTACACCGCCTTCTGGTCATTCGTATATTATTCACTTTCTAGCTAGCAATTTGTACATGTAATTAGGTTCTTGTGTTATAAAAAATTAAATAGATTATATAACCTAAATATTTACCAATACTAATATTGTTTTTATTATCTGTTCTGTATTATTGGTTAAATTTTTTGGAACTAAAGCGTAATTTATCTATCAACGCTTGCTAGAAACTTAATTTTATTGAAACCGATGTATTGTTAGCCTGGCTGGTTGATTAGCTTATAAGTAGGTTTCTCAGTGTTCTCGCATCGATTGTGTTATTTTCTCAGCAAATTGGTTAAAAGATATTTATTGTATCATAAGTACAGGATAATAACAGTAATAGCAGAAGCTTATAATGTTGATATACAGTATATGATAGTAACAGTAATAGAGAAGCTTATAATATTAATATATACCTTATTTAATACTATACTGAGCCTCGTTAAACATGACTAGCTAGTCTGGATATGGATAAATAATGCAAGCCTTCAGGCCGTAAATTTGTAAATATTATAATATATAATATCAAAAAAAAAAGGACAACTTTATCACATCATCTATTATTTCTGCGCAAACTCCCGAAAATCCTACTTCGCGTCAATATATTTCTATTCTCTTCTATATTTCTCTTTTCTCTTAACCCCCATTCATTACCAGGGTCAATCTCTAGTAGTTTGTTGAGATCAACCAAAGCATTTTTAGATTGCTTAAGTTTTATATAAGCTTTTGCTCTCAACCTTAATGCCCAAACGCTGTTTGGCTCTATGCCCAGTGCTTTATTGGCATCGCTTAATGCATTCATGTACTGATTGAGCTTGAGCAAAACTTTCACTTTTAAAATCAACCCTGATGTGTTATTCGGCTTGACTCTTAATGATTCGTTGGCGTCAATTAATGCATTCTCGTACTGTTTCTGCATTAGAAAGATTTCCCCTTTCAATCTCAGTCCCCAAGCATTTTTTGATTCAAATCCCAATGACATGTTGGCATCATTCAATGCATTTTTGTACTGTTTAAGGTTAAGATGAATGTATCCTCTTACTCTAAATAATCGCGCTTTCTTACTTGATTCAGTCTGGATACTCAACAATTTGTTAATTTCCTTCAACATATCGCCATGCTGTTTAAGCGCAAAGAAGATATCTGCTTTTATTATCAACGTTGGTGTCGAGTTCGGTTCGATTGTGAGCGACCTGTTGATGTCATTTAATGCGTCTGCATATTGTGCAAGCTCATAATAGACTTTTCCTCTTACGCGTAGTGCCCATGCACTATCTGGCTCCTTCTCCAATGATCTGCTGAGATCATTGATTGCTTCATTGTATTGTCTATTCTTGAGATAGACTCCTCCTCTTAGTCTTAATGCCCATGCATCGCCTGGTTCGATTCTCAATGATTTTTTAACATCCTTTAACGCCTTCTCATATTTTTTGCATTTGAGATTGAGTTCACTTCTTACTCTAAATGTCCATGCATTATCTGCTTCAATCTCCAGTGCTTTGCTGACATCGTCCATCGCCTGGTCATATTTTTTAAGCCCAAGATATACATTTCCTCTTATCGTCAATGCCCATGCATCGTTTGGCTCTATATTCAACGAGTAATTAGCATCATTTAATGCATCATTATACTGCTTTCGCATGAGGTAGACTTCTGCTCGCACCTTCAGCGTTTGTATATTATCTGGTTCGATTTTCAATGATCGTTCAATGTTATCTAATGCATCTTTATATTTATTAAGCTTGAAATAGATTTGTCCTTTGACTCTCAAAGTCCATACATTATTCGGTTCAATTTCTAGTGATTGATTAGTGTCTTTCAGTGCATCGTCGTATTTTTTAAGCATGAGATAAACGTTTCCTCTTATTCTCAATGACCACGCATCATTAGGTTCACTCTTCAGCGATTGATCCACATCGATTAATGCTTTTTCATAATCTTTCTGTAAGAGATAAGCATTTCCTCTCACTCTCAACGACCATGCATCATTCGGTATAAGTTCTAATAGTCTATTGGTATCACTCAGTGCATCATTGTACTGTTTGAGCATGAGATGGACTGCTCCCCTCACTCGTAGCGCCCAGATGTCATCTTTTTCAATCTTCAAAGATTTACTGATATCGTCCAATGCTTTTTTATACTGTTTACGCATAAAGTGGATATTTCCTCTTATTCTCAATGCCCATGCATTTAGATTGATATTTAGTGATTTATTGGTATCATCTAATGCGACAGAATACTCCTTTCGCATGAGGTAAACTTCTGCTCTTACGTTCAACGCTTGGCTATTGTCCGGTTCCATTCTCAATGATTTATTGACGTTAATAATTGCCTCGTCACGATGCCCAAGCCTGAGGTGAATATGTCCTTTTATCCTCAAGGCCCACGCATCTTCTGGTTCAACTGCCAATGAGTCATTGATATCATTCAATGCATCGTCATATAATTTGAGCATAAGATAAACATTCCCTCTTATTCGCAACGACCATCCATTGCCCGGCTCGAGAACCAGTGATTTATTGATATCGTCCAATGCCAAGTCATATAGATCCCTCACCAAATAAACATTTGCTTTTATTCTCCACGACAATGCATCGTTTTCTTTAGCATTTAGTGAATTCACAGCATCGGCAAATGCATTGTCATACTGCTTGAGCATGAAATAAATATTTGCCCTCACTTTTAATACTACTTTATTGTTTTTATCGAGGTTCAGTGACTTATTGGCATCATTTAACGCGTTTTGATATTGTTTGAGTTTGAGATAGACACCGCTTCTTATCCTCAGTGCAAACGCGTTTTGCGGTTTAATTTCTAATGATTGGTTAATATCTTCTAATGCAGTATTATATTGTCCAAGTCGGAGAAGGGCTTTTCCTCTTATTGTCAATGCCAATGCATTTTTATGTTCAATCTCCAAGGACTTAGTTGCATCTGCTAATGCATCTCTATACTTCTTCATTTTGAGATAAACATTACCTCGCGTTCGTAAGGACGATGCATCGTTCGGTTCGATTCCCAATGATTCATTGACGTTCATTAATGCTTGATTATACTCTTTTTGTCTAAAATAGATATCTCCTTTGACCCTTAATGTCCAAGCATTATTTGGTTCAATATTGAGTGATCTGTTAATATCATTCAATGCACTGTCAAACTCATTGAGGCCATTATAGACTTCTCCTCTGGCTGTCAAGTTGTATACACTATTCGGCCTCATATTTAACGCCCTATTAAGATCATTTAATGCATTGTGATGTTGTTCGAGTTTGTTATAGACGCGTCCTCTTCTGCTCAATACCCATGCATTATCCGGGTTTAGTTTGTTAAGATCCTTTAATGCATCGTCATACTTTTCAAGGTTAAAGTAAACACAGCTCCTTATCCTCAACGCCTTTGGGTTATCTTGTTCAATTTCCAACGATTTACTGACGCTATCTAACGCGGCAATATTTAGCTTAAGCTTGAGATAGATATTCCCTTTTACTCTTAACGTCCATGCATCATCAGGTTCAATGGTCAGTGATTGATTGATATCTTTCAATGCATTTGTATACTGCCCTAATTTATAAAAAGTTTCTCCCTTTACTGTGAGTGCCCATACATTATTCGGTTCAAATTCTAATGAATTTTTAACATCCTCCAATGCATCGTCATAATGCTTAAGCCTGAGCAAACTGTTTCCTCTAACTCTCAATGCCCATGCATCCTTTGGTTCAATCTTCAGTGACTTGTTAGCATCATTTAATGCGTCGTTAAATCGTTGAAGACAGATGCAAGTACTCCCTCTTACTTTTAATGCCTCTGTATTCTTTGGTTCAATTGTGAGCGACTTGTTTGAATCCCTTAATGCTTTGTTGTATTGTTTTAATTCGAAAAAGATGTTTGCTCTTATTGCGAAAGCTTGATCATCATTTGGTTCAATCTTGAGTGCATTGTTAATATCCGTCAATGCATCATCATACTGTTTGAGACTAAGATAAGTATCTCCTCTTACC
The DNA here is from genome assembly GCA_910592345.1 of Paraglomus brasilianum. NCBI lineage: Eukaryota > Fungi > Glomeromycota > Glomeromycetes > Paraglomerales > Paraglomeraceae > Paraglomus > Paraglomus brasilianum. The sequence goes on from CAJVPI010000274.1 coordinate 10,071, forward strand.
CTCAATGCCCATAAATTATTTGGCTTTATTTTGAGCGATTCATTTGCATCTCTCAAAGCATTATCGTACTGTTTGCTCTTGAGGTGGATTCCTCCCTTTACTCTTAATGCCCATGGATGTTTAGGTTCAATCTCTAACGATTTTTCAATGTCTTTTAATGCATCTTTATACAATTTGAGCATACAGTGAGCTTCTCCTCTTACTCTCAACGTCCAAGCGTTTCCTGGTTCAATGTCCAATGATTTAGTAGCATCAGTCAACGCACTGTGATACTGCTTAAGCCTGAGGTAGACATTCGCTCGTACTCTCAATGTCCACGCATTGTCTGGTTCGATCTTCAATGACAAGTTGGTATCATCTAATGCGTCGTTATATTGCTGGTGAAAGAGATTGACGGATCCTCTCACTTGTAAAGATTGTGCATTATTGGGTTCGACTTTAAGTGATTCGATTGAATCATTTAATGCTTTGTCAAGTTGCTCTAACTTGAGATAAATGTTCGCTCGTATTCCCAATGCCTGTCCATTATTTGGTTCAATCTCAAGTGATTTATTGACATCAATCAAGGCATTGTCAAATTGTTGACGATTGAGGTAAATATCACCTCTTACTCTGAATGCCCATGGATTATCTGGTTCCATTTTCAAGGACTTGTTGAGATCATTCAAGGCATTATCGAGTTGTTTAAACTTGAGATAAACTCCTCCCCTCACTCTTAAGGCCCATGGATTATTAGGTTCAATTTCCAATGATTTGTTGACGTTATTTAATGCATTGTTGTACTGTTTAAGCATAAAATTGACTTCTCCTCCTACTCTCAACGCCCACGCATTGTTCGGGTCAATTCCCAATGATTTGTTAATATCATTCAAGGCATTGTTGTACTGTTTGAACTTGAGATAAATATTTCCCCTTAGCTTTAGTGACAGTGCATCATTCGGTTCGATATTTAACGATTGATTGAAACAGTCTAATGAATTATTATATTGCTGACGATTGAAATGGATAATTCCCTTTGCTTTCAATGCCCATGCGTCATCTGGTTCAATCAATAACGATACGTTGAGATCGTGTAATGCACTTTCATACAGGTTGAGCTTATAATAAAGATTTCCTCTGACCCTCAAAGCAAGAGCGTAATTTGGATCAATTCCCAATGCAACGTTAACATTCTTCATTGCGTCGTCATTCTGATTAGTCATAAAATAGACATATCCGCTCTTACTCAATGCCCATGTATTATTTGGACTAATTTCAAGAAATTCGGAAAGATGTTTCAATGCATCGTTATATCTCTGAAGATTGAGAAACACGTCCACTTTTGTTTTCAGTGCTAATTCATTACCCTGTTCGATTTCCAATGCCGTATTCAAATCACCCAACGCATTGTCATAACGCCGAATATTGTGAAAGACCTCACCTCTCATTTTCAGTGCCGACGTATCATGTGGTTCAATTGTCAGAGATTTGTTGAGATCGCGTAATGCACTATTGTGTTGACCTAGCATTAGATAAACGTTTCCTCTTATTCGTAATGCCGATGCATTGTTTGGCTCAGTCTTCAGCAATTTATTAATAACGTTCAAGGCCTTATCATACTGCTTGAGTTTGAGATAGACTTCTGCCCTTACTTTCAATGATTGTGCATTATTTACTTCAATTTCCAAGGTAATGGGATCATTACTCTGTTCAATCCTTGATTGGTCACCTTGCAGCTCGAGCAGCTCTAATTGTTCATAAATCTCTTTACAAAGCGGGCGCTTGTCAGGATCTTCATTCCAACAATCTGTATATAATTTTGTGTATCCATCCGGTATTCCAGGCACAGGTTTATCACGAAAACCTTTCAGACTATATTTAAAGATTTCAGCACTTTGCGTATGTCCTTCACATGGAAGTTTTCCGCTAAAAATTTCCCAAAATATTATACCAAGACTGAAAATATCTGATTTTTTCCCGTATTTGTATGAAGAATTTCTGATTAACATTGGATCGATATATGCTGCGTTGTCTTCTTTGGATACAGACATGATTTGCTTTAGTACGCTAGACAAGCCAAAATCTGCAATTTTTGCGACACCTGCTTGGATAAGAACATTACGAGAAGACTGTAAAAAACTGTGTGTTAATAATAGTGTTATCCAAAAAATTAAATTATCTTTTGTCAGGGAAACAGAAATATATACCAAGTCTTTGTGGATGATATTAATGTCATGTAAATATTGTAGTCCACTAGTAATTTCCACACACAGCTTATGTTTATCTCGTCTTGTTAATTTCTTAAAATTCTTCCTCAAGTGTTCTTGTAAAGTCCCGCCGTCAGCAAATTCGAAAATCGTGTAATAATTATCGGGCGGATCTGCTTACATAAATAAGACTTGGTAAGTAAGATTTTAACAAGTACATAATAATAACCAACACCGATACGCTGTACCTTTGCATAAGCCCAAGAACTGAATGATGTTCGAATGATCTTCCATGTTATGATAGTTTTCGAGCTAAAATTGTACGTATAAAAACGGGTTAGTCTATATTCGTATTTAACTATAACATAATTAGGACAGTAATACTAACCTCTTTGACAAAAGTCATGTGTAATTCTTCGTCACAATTACATTTGTTTAAAGACAAGCTCTTCATTGCAACAGATATTCCGGAGCGTTTTATTGTGGCCCTGTATACTGTCACATATTCGCCATGATTAATAGCTTCCCGCTCTAAAATGTCACTTCCTGCATAACAATTAATTATTCCTTCTTGAATGCTTCTGTCGAGCCATTCTTTATATGCATCATTTGACCTTTCGCTTTCGATCATGTTGGAAAAAATTTGCTGCAACCAAGAGGAGTGTAGTCGAAATAAGATTTATATTAATATCCGATAATGATAATAGCGCCGGAAAAACGCCCACTATATTGTTGCACGATCATATCATCGTCACACAGTCAGCTAAAGCAAGCGTAACAATAAAAAGATAACAATAATATTTGCATACAAAAGTTTATCTTATCTTGATATCATTCTCGTAGATCGACACCCCACCCTTAATGTATAAATATATTGATGCAAGTTTATTACAACCTAATGATAATCTGGTAATTACCGACATAATATGTAGTTATTGAATCGAAAAAGAATGTTCTTGTTCGCAACACTGATATCAAAGAGTTAAGTCGGGAATGAATCCAGAATTGGCAATAACAATTATTAAAAGTAGTCACTAAATCAGTGTTCATTCAATGATCATCATCATTAAGGCTTGTATCGTTCTGTGTTACAGATGACAATATAAAATGAAGCGTACAAGAATAAAGCTCTACTTATACGATGTTATAAAGAAACCAGTTTTTACGTTATTGGTAAACACTTTTACTCATTGTCTATACATTTCGAGTACCTTAAGACTATCGAGACAATTAGACACACCGATTTGATTCTCATCTACGCGGGCCATTTTAGTATTCGTTGATCTTTGTATACCTTATATTGGTTTCTTTTCATGGTTTTACCATTAGTTAAACTGATGTTTACAGCCGGCGCATGATTGTTATATCTAATAATTTAAAGTAAAAAAAAGAAGGTTGCTTATTCATCATTTATTCGCCTACAAAACTGTAACTAGCTTTTACAGAATAATGTGTAGTTTGACAATAGCTGTACTGACAAAAACACTAGTCTTATTTGATGCACAAGCTATACAAGACAAAGTTTAAAAAGAGAAATATATACGGCTGCTTACATTTGATTCCTAGTTTTCGTAGCCTACAAACAATTAACTGGTGGTGATACAGAGTAAGATTATCTAATATAAGCTTCTATACTTCAATATTCATACTTAAATTTATTTAAAACGATGCACTGTTTTACGTAAAGTTGACTATCAACACATATCAAGATTCTCGGTGTCAGCAGAGGTATGCAGAAAAGATAACGATAATTACATAATTCTACACTGACAAATTACTCTTTCCTACTGCAATATAAATATGCTCACCGCGGAGATATTGTCAAACTCGTTATTCCTAATATGCTATTAAGGTATACAGTGTACTGTAACTCTTCGCATACAAACCTCATAACAATAAATTTTAACTGAATGCTTATACTTCTAATATTATCTCATTCGACCATCAAGTCTTTGACATATTCATCCATGCGATCATTGTTAGGCTAAAAAAACTAACCATACATCATTTTAGAAAACGGTTATACAGTATCATGGTCTGAAGAATTCACTGACAAATGATTTAGGCCAAAAAGAAAAAGTCATGCGTCAACAACAATTGATTTGTCAAGTGATCAAAAAATAATAAGGCTGAAATCCACATGACTGATTTTCTATTACCTAATCATTGTGGGTATCACAGCTCATAATATCAAAAATCACGTCATGGTCACACAGATACATATTAATTCAGGGACGCAAAAATATAACACACCAATGAATGTTGTATACTCACACATATATGACGATAATGAACGAACACATTTCCCTGGCTTTATCCTTTCATCGAGTGAGATGGAAAGAGGGCGTGTGCGAATAACGAGTATGAATCAAATGGTAGAACAACGAGATGGAGAGTATCCAATCAAAATATCATCCCCAACATTAAATTTCTTTTCTCCAGCAGATTACTATATATACCTTCCTTTCTCGAAACATAAATTTATATCGTTCAATTTTAAAGCCAATCTCGCATCTGCACGAACGATTTGAAAAATTGGGTAGGTGCAAAGATATCTTTATCCCCACATTAGCTTGGATTTAGAAGCATAATAAAGAATAATTGCGGTTATCAATCTCCTCCGTTGTTTTTCATCAGTAAATACTAAGTTTGATGAAATTGTCAGCGAGAAAAGAGAGTATTATAGTTAGAACAAGGCTAACCTTATTTGATGAGAATATGGTGGAGCGGTAAGAATTTTAAGTTGATTTGGATACTTAGTAACTAACAGCAGCGCATCTTCTATCGAAATTTTCTAGGATGTGGAGAAAGGTAATAATGAGCATTACAAGACAGAAATTCCAAGTTACTTATTATCCAAGACATGTAAGACGAGGCCATTCAATATTGACCAGCCCCGAAATTAAAGAAATTACGTAATCACTGCAAATAAATTTTGTTACGATTTCGTTGTAAAAATTGTTCAATCATATTAATATGTAAACAGTATAATTAAATTAGGTCAAAAATGACTGAAAATCTAGAAAAGGCTGACAATATTATCGTTGTCAAAATATAAAGTTGTCGACTCTAAGTAGAGCGTTGCAATTTTGACAACGTCCGTATTTGAACAAGTGAAAGGTTGGCAGTAAATGTATTATTTCTTATTACAGTCGCAAATAATTTTGTACGTAGTAATTGCAATGCTTGTTATACATGCATTGTATTATGTGCATATTTGATATCGTGAAAACGGGAAGACTTATAGGCTTTCAAACATATAATATGATGTGTTAATGGTAGACCGTATTAATAAAAATCGAAACAAGAAACATATAGCAATACACAGATATTATTTACAAATACGTAAACTGTTTATTAATTAACTATTGGTTTAATTGAGGGTGGACAGCCTATGTCACTAAATATATGCCGTAATGATATCTTATCTATATAGATCATCGGTTATTTCTCAAGAAAAAAATAGAAAATGAAAGAGATTACTAATTTGTTACATGATTGAAAGGCAACTGTCGAGAATCAGATATAGAGAGCTGATTCACTGCAAAACCGACTAATTTTGACAATGTTACATCACAACTCTGTTTCTATGTTAGGGATTTCAATCCATCAAAAACACTATGTGGTGTCGAATTTATCTCAGTGCCTTCTCGGGGAGGGGTGGGACATCTTTTTTCTTTCTTTACATCCATCCGTCATCATATTGCAATGCATTTATTACATACCGCAAGTTTTAGCATCTAGTTCGGATATTCGTTTTCCCAGCGCTAGTTGTTCGTAATCTCTCTATTACGTTATATTCTTTGTTGACAACTCGGACAGGTGTTGCAGAGCTCGTTTATTATCAAGTACATGTACTAGTATTTGCAGCATTGGAAAGTCGGCATTTTTGGGTGGTTTTATGTCAAAAAAAGATATTTGTAATTGCGTTTAAATTTCAGTACGAGATGTAGAGATTCAAAACCATACGTTCTGTATGTAATTTACTGGAAGAATACGTGTATCTGTTCATCTTTTTCTGACGAATGTCTTTTTGTCATCAATCGGACATTTCATAAGAAACTACAGTTACGCCTATTATTATGGCATGGCACACAAGCTGGATTAAGTTGTATTACAATGAAAAATACTAGTCTGGTTGCTCAAATACAGGAACTCATTCATCACTGCTTCAACAATTAATATCGCAAAATGCCCCCTCCTCTCTTTTTCACCCCTAAGTACTAATGATTTTTCTTCACACGACACACTCTTTCAATCCATTCCCCTCCTTATTCTTTATTTCACTTCTCAACTATCTCGAATGTAATATTAGATAACTGACGTTAAAACTAGGAAATAAAGTCTCATGCTATAGCGCAGACCTTGACATCCGAAGTAGACAAGATTCATCTTAATCTGGTCGTTTATGACTCAACTCCGAATTGGGCTAACATTCCGATTTGTGAGAACATTACCAATATTAGACACATTGTTTTGTTTTATTACCTCAATCATTGTTGCGATTACTATAATGAAAACCTAATGCAGTATTACGTTAAATTGTGATCATTATTGGTCTCCATTGCAGATCCTACTTTAACACTGTTCATATATCCATATAAGTCGCTCATAACTAAATCTTTTCACTTTCATTTGTGCTTTGGCTAATCTACCTTGCCTATTACGTTCGGTTATGCTAACCGTTTTCACGCAATTGAATACAAGCACTAAATCTTTTTATCGTGATTGCATTCGTCCTTCACGAAGTTTAACCTCCCTTGCGTATCAATAATTGTAAGAATATTTCGTAAGCAATAGATTAGATCCCTGAAAAAAGGTTGATCATATCGATAAGAATGTTTATTATAAACCGTCAATAATTTGTCTTGAATATTTTAATTACACTGCAAACAAGCAGATTAGAGGAAAAACTGTAGTTGTCTGCTAGTTTGGTGCATAATAACATGGAATAATATTAACAAAACTAAAATATGAACGGTTACTCTTTTACGCCTACATTACGTTATTCCTATGAAACTGCCAAGTTATTATCATCTACTTGCTCTTGCTTTTCTCCAGGCGATTAGTATATCCGGTCCTTACCAATAGCATATCGCCAACTTATTAGTTACTTGAAAACTGCTATTGTATTATAAACTTGTAAGGTAAAATTTTGTGTAAAAACTCTTAAGAAATTTCTTGTCATAAAAGGATAATAGTCGATCATTATATAAAATAGATCGGTGATCCATACAATAGCCTGAAAAACGGTTTATCATTATATTAAAATTGTATTATTATTATGCTCCCATGATAAAAGACGGATTAGAGTTATGAGTTAGTAAAATTGGCAAGAAAAAATAAACGAGAGAGGTTTTTTTTTTAGCTTATATTTTAAACTTATTATAGCAGAGCCACCATCAAGCATCTGCAATTAGGTCTAATAATTCAAGGCCAAGACTATTAATTAAACAAACTTTACTTGCATCAAGGAAATGGAATCTTGGATAGTTTGTTATGAAGTATATAGTGCTATCGCTTGCAGAATCGATAATCAACTTTTCGGCACCATTACTAATAATTGATCTATTTATTGCTCGCCATTTGGAAGTTTATATTGCCACACTTTCCTACATGTTGTGGTATTCACCCCGCATTTCTCACGCTATGATCTTGCTACTTACCACCTATTATTTTCTTGCGATCTTCTACAGTGATCGATCCAAATGACTCCTGTACATTTGTGTGACCATGAAGAAGCCAAGGCTGAAAGGAGTATGAATGCCATTATTAGTGCAAATATTGTACAGCATAGTCCTTTACAATACAATTTTACGGATGACGGTCCGTTTCCCAACTGTATCGGTTTAGTTTCATACAAGTCAAAAGTGTGCAAAACCATACGGCATTGATCTGACGCATGTATAACTAATTGCCTCTAAAGCATATTACTAAGTCCAATATTGCGTGCGTGTGAATCAGGATAAACATAATAATCCAGCTCACCTCTTTGAAAATATAGTTTTCTCTATAGCTAATGCACAATATGAAATACAATATCGATATGTCATATATGCACGACATAAACTCCTCCAAAAATTAATTCGCTACGCACTTATGTTTTAATTAATTCGCTCACTCTCTCTGCTCGAAGTGATTATCGTGAATGTAAAACATTTGGTTCGGTTTAACTGTTTCCACGCAAGCGAATACCCAATCGTAGAACTTTAATATTTACTTATTTAGACTTATCCCATATGGAAACGACAGACCAACACTGATAACGAATCAACTTCAAGAACCAGACAAATAAATGGTAAGTAACTAACCACAATAAGACATGTTAGTTGATACAGCGAAATGCTTTAAATTTTATCCAACAGAAATAGCATACTTACCTTCCGATTTATCTTAGCACGTGGTCCAGTGAATATCTACTCCAACACATTAATAAATACGACTATCTCTCATTCCGGTCGCAATTTACAATATATTTATTTTTTTTCCATGAAGAGAGACGATTACACGTTCTTTAATATCTTATAACAATACAATTGTTATACCTCTATCTACCCAACAGCGCTTTACCAAATTATCTAACTACCGAAATGAGCACCCCAACGATTCAGTTGTTGTGCCTTATCGATATTATATCTATTATAGTATCCATATACATGGCAATAGTATTCTACAGAGCAAAACGAAATCCAATGATGTTTTATTTTACACTGGGCGTCATTCTCCTAAACGCGCTGGCGCTACTGGGCCTTCCATATGATTTTAATTGGCACAAAGCACCGTTGGCATTGTGTTATTTTCAAGCAATAGGGGTAAGTCTTTTGAATTGAGTAATAGAATAAATGCTCATTAATTCGTATTAATTACTAGAATATATTTATTAGGCGCAATTCGGAGCCCTTGTAACAGGAATCTGCGCATTCAATTTCATAATCCAAACATACCGTCTTCTTGTCCTTCGTAAACAATCCGAGATTGCAGATTCACGATTGATTTCTTATTACTACGGATCGATGATTGTCTATCCAATTATCGGCACGATATTGGTAACTTTTGTGGCTATCAAGACAAACGCTGTGGGAGTGAGAGACCTTAAATGGTAAGCGATCAATGTAAATTACGAAAGCCAATGGATTAAAGTATGAGTCTAGAAGCAATTGAGCAATTTTGTCCCTTTCTAACACTATCATAAAGTATTAATTTGGCCAAACTAATCTCGTTTTTTTTTCCTCCCAGCGACATAGTTAGTCCAATCTGGGTTCGCCTATTTGGTTACAATGGCATCAATCTCTTCATATCTATACCGGGCACATATTTCTCCACTCGTGCAACGTGGGCAGTAATTCGTCATTTAGATCAATTCAAAACAAACACGTCTTCTATTCAAAGCCATACACCCATGATAGAATCTAGGAATGCTGGCGGAGTCATACATGATGATGGTGAAACTCCTGTCGTGCAGGAAAGGCCTAACTTCGTAGCACCGGTTATCAATTCTCCTACGAATAAAGCATACAACATTACGCGATCTGCTGCTATTCGCATGGTTTTCTTTACAACTGCCTATCTTCTCACGAATATTGTTGCATCCATAGAGACTATTCTCTTTGCATTGGCAGGAAAATCTTTAGACCCACATCCCGGCGGATCTGACATAACTTTAGTATCACTCGGAATTGCATTGTTTTTGATATTTGGAACTGCTGGTGATGTTAGAAAGTGGACTCTCCAAAAGCTAAAAAACTTACTTCAAATGCTAGAAAACTTATTTCAAAAGCTAAAAAACTTATTTCAAAAGCTAAAAAACTTATTTAGGAGAACAGATCCCGAGGGAAGGGGGGTTCATGCTATGTAAAATGTATAGATAAATGATAACTTGATAAAAAAAACAACAACCAATATTTATTGTAACTGGACATCCACATGTAAAAAACGAAAACTGTTTCCTTAAAGTTAGAATTATAATAAATGTAACCTCAACATTAGTACTGCGTAACAGAGTGGAGGGGGTTTATACTATAATGATCTAAATAGCCTGCCCGCCTGTGTTCAATGAAGACTAAAGTAATATTTGTGATAAACAATATAAATGAAGGAAGGGCATTTGCCTTATTGTCAAAATAACAAATCGATATTGGATAATGCACAGACGTTATAATATATTTTCTCTTAAATCTGGTTGTTCGAGTAGATTGACAGAGAAAAGAATTTAGGGAAGGGAGGTTCGGTTTCGCGTTTGAATTTTGTTTTAAATCTGATTTAGCTTAATTTAAGCGAAGTACTGTTACACTAACGATAGCATTCACCAAAGATTAAAAATAGTTTTTTTTTATACACCATTTGCTGAACGAACAGATTGTTAAAGATATTTAATTAAACTTTCACTTAAAAGATTATTAAGTTGCGCACTACAATTATTATTGGTTCTACTGGAAATTAGCGTTGTCAACTGCATCGTGTTACCATGTATTCGAAACCTGGGCTCTCTCCATTTGGATTACGTAGCCGATCAAAGTAACATATCACAGGTACACGGTGTAATTTGTAGTCATTGAAGATTATCTTTGCGGGGTGGAAAAGTGCTATCCAGGTCTGTCTCAAATTATAGAAATGGGCAATGCAAACTTGAAGAAGGACCATACCGTCCATGTGCTCTATTTATTCCGTTGCCATTATCGGTATCACAGTCCTTTTAATTGTATGATCGTCATAAAAATATACCAAGGCACGACTATACTGTAACTACCTTGTAATGCAAACAGGAACAAAATTGCTTAGTCTCCGAATGCTACAATCTAGTTTCTCTGCTATTTGGCAACTTTATACAGTCCCACACACAATTATACTTTCCCAATTTAATGTAACACAATATAGACGCCTGTTCTACAAAACTTAACCTTTCTATTGGTGCGACTAGGTTTTGAATAATCAGTAACTTGGTCAAAACGAGTTTTTAAATAATTAGTAAGCCTTAGTCGAAACATAGTAATTAGTAGATGACATGTTCAAACCTCAATACATTTACGGTTCTAGACTGTTTCAATTATTCGATTGGACATATTAATTTCAAATTAAATTCTTTAATAGTACATGCCGCCCAATCACTGTTTTGACTATTTCTACGCCTAACATATTTATACAAGTTTATATTGTATTGTAACACATCCCGCACATGTCAATCATAATATCCCCGCAATATACCAAAACTGCATAATTAGTTAAGTGATCTGCTTCGGGTGTAACGTTGTCCGAAACTTAGAGAGGGGTAATTATAATACTACGATTTAAAGAGACTAAACCGTTCCTATAAACAATGTATGGGGCGTGTGTGCTAGTCGAACCCGGTTTACGTCCACAAATCGCACATCCTAAATTAAATATCGATTTTGGAAGATACAAGCTTTTGATAGGATAAAATCTTCGGAGTTATTCTTAGAATAAGTCACATCACACTACTACTATCTCTGTTTTAACTCCCACCCCGATTATTCCTCTGAAACAGGCAAGCTATCTCACAGTATCGCTGCATTGACCAAAATCAGTAACGCTGATCGGTAAGTAAACCCCGTAACATATGAATTTATTATATGTCTTAATAAGAACATCTTGTATTTGCATCAAACAACACAATAAATAGAACCATTTCTCATTCAATTTGTATTCACAACATACTTGAATAACTTACAATTTCATATCGACATTGTAAATATAGATAGAGCAGCTTGCTATCAAATTTCTTCTCACATCACAAATGGCAAACCCAGTGATTACCTTGTTATTCTCAATGGATTTTATATCCCTCATATTGGCCATATACATGGCGATAATATTCTACAAGGCAAAACCAAATCCAATGATGTTTTACTTTTCGCTGAGCGCTGCGGTGTTAAATGTGTTAGCGCTGCTGGGATTTGCATATAATTTTGATTGGCACAGGGCACCGTTGGAAATGTGTTATTTCCAGGCAATAGGGGTGAGTTCTTGGAAGCAGCGTACTCGATTTTCACAATGTTAAATTCTGCAAACATACTAACTACTGCAATAATTGACAGATACAATTTGCAACATTTTTGACAGGAATTTGTGCCTTTAACTTTATAATTCAAGTCTATCGTCTTCTTGTTCTTCGTGAACAAACCGAGATTACAAGCTCGAAATTGATATCTTACTACAACGGTCTTCTGATTGCATATCCGATTATAGGGACTGCATTGGTAACAGTTGCAGCAGTAAAGACAAATGCTATAGGTGTTAGAGATTTCAAATGGTGAGTGCGATTTATTAAGATAAGGGTTACTCAGATTAAATCTTTTTTGTCGTCGCATCATTGACATTAACGAGAAAATTTTACTATATCTAATACTTGCATTACACTGTTTGCATATTTAATTAATATTATTTACGTCTGTTATTCAATAACGCCAGCGACGTAATCACTCCAATCTGGGTTCGTATGTTAGGTTACAACGGCATCAACCTTCTCATATCCATCCCAGGCACTTACTTCTCAGCACACTCAACCATAACGGTAATTCGTTATCTGGATCAATTTAAAACAAGCAGTACCGTTACCCAAGGTCACGCGCCAATGATAGAATCTAAAAATATTGCCAAAGTTGCAACCGACGATAGTAAATCTTCTCTTCCACGCACACCGGGTAGTAGAACCCATCCAAATAAGCAATACAACATCAAACGAGCTGCTGCTATTCGGATGGTATTTTTCACAGTTGTTTACCTCATTACGAATATTAGTGCTTCGATCGAGACTATTGTCTTTGTTATAGCCGGTAAACCGTTAGATCCGCATCCTGGTGGATCTGACATAGTATGTGTATCGCTCGGAATTATGCTATTCTTAATTTTTGGAACTGCAGACGATGTTAGAAAATGGACTGTTGAGAAGCTAAAAGAACTTAAGCCAAGTAGTAGTAGTCGGAGTTTTAGTTTTTGACGGACAATTACATTAGTGAATGCGATTTGTAACGAAAAAAAAAATATTGTATGTATGGATATATTTACATGTAAAAAACAATTGCTAGCTAACATTATTATATATAAATTTGCATCAAATTTACAAATTCAACAGCTATAAAACTTTTTTTTAAACGAACAGAGTTTTTTTTAGCTAAACCGTCAAACGTTAGCATATCACATGCTGTAAGACTACCGCATTTCTTAGAAATGTATTGTTTGATGTTGATAGTTATTTATCGATTAAGGAATTATGCTGTTGATAGTTGGTAGTATACAGTGAGTTTAAAAAAAAAGGTTTAGAATCAGTTGAGTTGTAATATTGAAAGTTATTTCAGCTGTTTGCTGATTCGAGTATCTTTAAGTGTATGTTGTACCTCAGTTGGGACCTGTTCAGTTCTGGACTGAGTGACTGGGTTCTGAACTGAGACAGGTCTCAAACTCAGACATAACAAACACATTAGTTAAATGACAACAAAATAATAGTAACAATGGATATGTGATGTCTCTGATAACAAATTTTCTACCAATTACTATTCATACATAGGCATATTGATTCCGGAATATCTTAATTGTTTATGACATATTTACATGATGGTTTCTTTATTCCAACATTCAGAGTACTATAATCGATTTATTTAATTAATGCCAGCATCTATTAGTGGGTGGATAGTTAGTGAAACGATAGTAGGTATATAAGCGACGATAATTTTGCTAGCTGACATCATCTATTATTAGCTTATCAATTATATAATAAACGATATACGATATTGGACATTAATTATCTCTGACTACTTCAGCAATTCTTCCATCAATTCTCGTAATTGACAAGCACGATTGTTAATTATTATTAGCCATGTCTTGATCGAAGAGCTAAATCTCAAGGCCAATTATTGAACGCTCTCTCGCAGTGGTTGGCTCGACACTGGAAAAGGAAGGCCATGGAAACCATTCACTTGATACAATGGGGGCTGATTTGACCTCCACATGAGCATTACTGTAATACAACAGAATCTCAGATAACCTGACGATTAAGTATACAGAAACTATAGACTAATTTGTATTTGTCAACTATTAAATTATTTCTTCATACTTTAATGCACGCCCTTGGAAATGAGTTGGAGCGTGCATTTTGGGAGGGTTGGATTATGCTTCTGCTTTTCATCCCAGACGCATGTGATTCCCCAAAAACTTCATACGAATCCAACGATCACCACAAGTGAAATACTTCCATAAATACTTAGCGATCATCATGAAGTATGGAGGCCGTTTATATATCATTTACTGAAGCAGAAGCATGAGTTAGTTTTTTCCACGCCTGATGCATATCTAATATAGTCATTTTGGCGCAAAAAAGTGTCGGTCCCGTGATTCCTGCCTACTGTTTATTGGTGGAAAAACTTTCGGACTGTCCTATGTTTACATCTTACGGATATGGATATTAGCGTAACCCCAGAATCAGTCTTTTTACAAATGAGTCGTATAACTTTTTGAGCTAAAGTCCATTTACTATGTACTTACAAAAGTTAAATGTCTGTTTATTTTATCATCATAGTAATTTCATGGTAATATCACTATACTACTCGTTTGCTTATTGACTAAAACATAACTATCTTGCTTCCTCCCCAGACACGGTCACACCTATCGCGAGGAACTTTTATTCACAACGAGGTGCTCGCTAAAGCCCAGTTTAAGCTGTTTTTATGACACGGTCACACTTTTCTAGATCATAAACTTTCCGATCCTAATATTATTTTACATAGTGACGACTTGTCACATAAAAAGCAAAATTCGTTCTATTCGTTTGCATCACAATGATCCATCATGAATCAACACACACTGCTGTACAGCTAGTTATTCTTTGGAGCGAATACTTCGTCTTGTAGCAGATATCAGTTTGTTTACATTTGTAAAAGACCCCAATCCAAATAAAGAAACCTCCTCCTTGATTCTGAGGCGCTAATACCCATATCCGTAAGATGTAAACATAGGACAGTCCGAAAGGTTTTCCACCAATAAACAATAGGCAGGAATCACGGGACCGACACTTTTTTGCGCCATTAATTAAAAACTTTATGTTATCTGTTGTGATTGGAATTTCAAAATTTTGTCAAGTGTTCAATAAATCTATTACGTAATTTTAAATATGCGGTAAATGACATAGCTATTACATATTATAATCCCTTAACTCGGTTAAGCATTACGTAAATTTATAACATTGTCATCAAAACTGAAATCTTACATAAAGCTTGAAAGCTAAAAGGTACTAAGAAAACTAAAACGATGTGCGTACTATGATTTCACATTCGAGTTTTATTCAACGAAAATTAAATAATGTTTGACGCAGTTAACTTACAAAATTGTGTTGTCATTTCAACCGAAGTTTTGATTGAAATATTACGAGCTGCTTGAATTAAGGTAAGCCTATTGTGACGACAACCATTCGTTTTTTTGTTTGTTTTTTTTTCACCTACACCCAAAGCTAAAACTTCGGAAAAAAAAAAGAAAGCCGCAACAAAATTTCAATGCCTACTCTATATTTTTACTTTCAATAGTATTATTTAAATAGCTTTACTCTTTCAAAAAAAAAAAAAAAAGATCCAACGAACAGATAAATGCAGAATGGTCCCGCTTATTGTTGCCTTTCAAGATAATATTCAGATAACAAGATTCACATACTTTATCTCCGACGCGAATAAATTTTCTATTGAAGATGCGTTGCAGTTAGAAACGTTTATGTATTGCATGGAAAATTCGTTATTTTCGTTTTTCTGATAGCACGATTTATAGGAAAGACCATATTCTTTCTCCGCTACGACAATGGGAATTTTGTGTAAGTGCGTGAGTAATAGAATACAATTTACTTACGTATCAAACAAACATAAAATATAATTAAATTACCCAACATTATCTAAATTAGCTTTGCAAATATTTACTATGTGCTGACGATACAAAGTTTTACTTGTCAGTAATAACAAAAATAATACCACCGACAACAAGCATGCACGATTTCTATTCTCAAATATTAACGTCCACGTACAGAATATTGTCCCTGTCTCCTGGACACTACAATACGACTTCTTCCGTCATCGCACCTGACAACCAAACACGCGACTGCGGAAAAATGCATATTCAATTTCAAAAACAATATGAATACCAACATTTGTGTATATGGCATCTATTAGCCCTCTTTTTGACACAATCAACAAGCCGATGCAAATTTCTATCAAATTTTGCAGGAAACTAGACTTGACAATCTCTCAAAACATGTCCAAAAGCTGCGCATATAAACCTTGTCGCTTATTAACAATGCTTTACCTTGAGTAACGATAAATGTATGATATCTGATGTTATAGACTTTATAAACGGCATTTAACAAAATCCCGAAACCGTACAATCGGTACTTAAACTCAAAAAACCAAGCTACCATTATCCGTACTATTCAACATATCCAACATATCCAACAAGGATCTAGACAAGATATTTAAACAACTCTTAACAGAACAAGGTTTTTGTAATGACCTATCAAAATTATTGTATGCCAAATCAGAATTATAGCATTCTACTTCAGTCTTGTCTTACAATTATGTCAAGTTCTTGGACATGTGTGCACACTAATACTACAGTATTTATCTAACTGGACAAGAGACACACTCATTGATGAGTGTTTGTAAGCTAAAGCGGAGCAATTTTCGTAATTGCAAGAATCAGGTCACGTTCTAAATTCTCGTAAAACGGCAACAAATAATAGTGTTACAATATTTGTTGATACCGCAAAGCCTGGAGAAAATATGTTGTCACTCAATGATATGGTAGTGTTTTGTAACGTGAATAGGTGGTGTGCTTTTGCATCAACAACGGATATCGCATTCTGTACACAGAATACTACTTGAATTTATGTCCACTCGACAAGCGCTTGCTTGCCTCTATGTTTCTGCCCCAATATCAACGCACTGCATAAAACTGCTTTTATTAGACCCTGATGTAATAAAAGAGTGTGTGAAAGGCTTCAAAGTGCTGTGAGAGCAGCTACAACCGGCCAACTTCTTTTTAATCAAGTGTGGCATGATTATCGACGAAGTCGAGCGGACCTACAATGTTATAATGAAAAAAGATTAAATTACAAAAAGCACCGCCGATATGAATCCTTCATTAATAAAATATACCACTTACTCGAAAACAAGATCCATCATTATTGCTACTATCACTGCAATTACTGAGCCAATTATCATTCACTCATTGACAATGATAAGAGTGCTATTTCATGGGTTGAATAAATTGCACGTCCAAAGACACGCGGTTTTTGGATTGGCATTTTCTTTTATTTTGATAACGAGAATAAACACAATAATTTTCGAGCAGATTTTGCATCAAAAATCTACATTTAAATAGACCGTAATATCTCGGCTGTTCAAATTTCCAAATTAAGCACATAGAAACTATCCAGCAACTGGAAACCATTAGTCAAGGCTTGTTTCAGAATTTTGCTCAACGTTTTTTTTCCTCAGCCTGTTTTGATACGCTTAAAAGAGAGTTATTCGGTGAGGTGTCAACAGATTATGTGCCCCAAAAAATCATTAAAGACTTTTCCCCTCCAGAATATACGAATTGCATTTTAAATGATAGATCGTATATTTTGATTCAACAACATATTACCGTTTTATACTAATCAAAACAATTTTATTGATGCCATGATCCACACAAAAGATTCACTTACATCCATTCCGGACAGCTAGAAAGTATGTAAGAGGTCTCAAACAAACAAACATTTGGGTACGGATTTGTAATTAAACTGCATGACATTGTTCAGTTTTTAAACAGATAAGAAACACACAGCATATGACAACATTTGCACACACAACTTTTAGAACAATGACTGTGGCAACAACAGTATTTCTAAAGTGCGAATCAATAAAAAACTGCTCTGGTTGGCATTATTCCCGTACCGTATTACTTTGAATTTCCATACATCACATATTGTATAGTGGCGACATGACAACATTGTTAGTGACTAGCATTAAAATATAGAGATTGACTGTAACGACTTATTAATAATTTGATAAAGTTAATGCTGCCGCACAAAAAATGATTTAAAAAGGCCTTATACTGTAATGGTTTTTATAAACTTTCCTAATTGGACATTCTTAGAATTTGAAATGCAAACACCAATATCTACAATATTGGTAATGTACAATCTAGCTACATCGATAGATACAGTATTTCAGTTATTGGTACTGCTAAATTAGAACAAATAAATTAAAAGATCTAAAAAAAGAATGGACGTCGTGAGATTTAATAATAAAACTATGTTGGCTAATAAAACATAAATCTGCTGAAACTATAGATAAGAATTACATAAATCTTACAGCTGTACATATAAGAAGAAAAGAATAGAAAAGAATTTGAGAGGTAGCATTGTTAAGTGAATGACTCCAACTCCAATGTAACGCTATTGATCATCAATCAACATACATGTTTGATTATACAAGAAAAAAAAAGTTTGATTATTTTCTACTTAACCCCCAAATTTATTTACACTATACAAGCGGCTCTCGATATAAGAGAGTGATCGGGGCCTAATAGGAAAAATTTGTGTTACTCTTATATCGAGAGAGGCTTTCTTATATAGCGAAAATTTTTCATAGTAAAAATCGGTACCAGCCAAAAACCTTTCTTATAGGTTATCTTTATTATATCGAAGGGTTCTTATATCGAGAGCCAACTTGTAGTAACTATAAAATTTTTCCATTAACAAATATTTAGTATCGTGCATTAATTTAATTTATACAAATCGTTAACGTAATTCTCAAATTTGGAAAATATCAGTATAAATTTAAACTTAGTCTCATAACGCAAATAACACAGTACTATGATCACAAATTTATCATTACTATTATTACTACACTGTATTATTGCCAATAAATAATGTAGAAATAATGACAGTACTTTATAAGCATTGATTCTGACACGAACTACAAAAAAGTCATTAACATTGCACCAAACAAAACAAAACGTAACACAAAGAACGCCAATTTGCAAACGAATAACAAAAGAAAAAAAGCTTATACCCACTAGAATTGCAACATCCCCCAACACTTCAGATATCAAATCCGACCACACAGTCGAACGTAGTAAATAATAACAATAACATTTTCATTACATTCTCAACAACCCAACCAGAATTTAAATTAAAAACTAACTTACCCATGCCACGCATGTCAGACTCCAACAAGAAGCAAGAGTTGTGTTTCTTAATAACTCTTTAATTGCAATTGGCATGCAACGGTATAATTAATGTAAAGCAAGTCCAGAAAAAAATAACGAAAGATCAATTTTCTTTGTAAATTAGAAAAGATGATTGTAATTTTTTTTTTTTTTTTTTTTTTTTTTTTGCAATTAATTGTTTCAATTTTTGGGTATTGATTAAAAAAAAATAGAAGAGGGGATGAATTTAAAATTACTGTTTATGATATATTAATAGATGTGAAGTGTTTTTGGTTTTTTTTTTTTTTTTTGCAGTTTTGTATTTGTTATCGGAAGAGTTGATTAACATATCAGTTCGTATCAGTGGTATAAATTTAAAATTAAATTTATGTGAAGATCGATTATTAATATTTTAAAATTTACAATTTTGGGAATTGTTATTTGTTAATTGTTAATCGGAAAAGTTAACTATTGAGATGTTTGATTAAAACCATTATTAACATCGACGAAATTGTATTTAATTTAATAATAAAAATATTTATCTTTAGTCGGACGACTTTATATATTCATAAATAACAGAAGCAAATCCGAAGTATTTCTATACTTCTTACCAATATGTTTATAATTGTTCTGGCGGTAGCCCAATTCAAAAATCGGGCTGGCCCAGTTCATTTTATTTCGCTATTATTACATAAACAATGTTAATTAGATGTCGCTTATTGGTTGTGATATTAGACAATGTGCCTATAATCGAACCTTTGAGATGATTCATGTGAAAAATAAACAATTCCAATTTGGGCAATACCCCTTTTCAAATTGATGTTATTGAATAACCTATTTTTGGCGATGATTTTTCAAACAATGATCGGCTTTCGCTAAGTATCTTGAAGTGAACATTAAGCAAACTACTGTAGTTGCTTTAGGTCGCCCTAACAGATTTGGAAATTGAAAATGTTTGGGATGATGGTGCTCATTAGCTATTGCCAAATAAAGCATTAGTTAGGGTAAACAGCAGCGTGAATTCATTCGCTCGATTTACCACGTTGAGTGAGGAATATGCTAGATTGGAGTGCTTTATATTCGATATTAATATGATGCGATCTGATGTTAATATTAATAATATTATTATAATTGTTAAAGCTTATCTATGCATTCAAATCAAATTTGAGGCATTGTCTATATTTTTTCATGGGTGTTTGTAATCGAGCCTTTGATTTATTACGTCAGGCAGGTGATTGATTCATGTGAAAAATAAACAATTCCAACTTCAGTGATGGAACCCCTTATTTGATACTTCTATTTTTGGCGGTGATCTTCAAACAACGATCAGCTTCGCAAAAAATCTCGCCAAGGAAAAGCTGAGTGGATATCGTTTATGACAATGAAACTTGAAGTGAACATTATATCACTTGGTTCACTTTAACGTTAGACCGTAAATTATAAAAAACAGTATTGATATTAAGTTCACTGACAAATATACTCGTTATTACGTTTGTTTATATATATTGGTATTTTTTTCTTGATGTAAGTGATTGTTCAGTGACTAAACTTTATCGGAGTATATAAAGAGTCGAACAACGGTGGGAGGTGGGCAGGGGGATATGCCTAGGCAGAGGTCAAGATATAGACCTAGGTATAGATTAGATAGAGATCGAGATCGAGATCGAGATTTAGACCTAAGTAAGATATATATGCCTATAACTATATATATAAAATTGCGAGAAGGTAATCAGCAAGAAATTAACCATAACTTTGAAATCCAAGTTAGTCTGGATAACAAAAATGGAATGGGAAAGAGGCACGAAGCAAACAATTAGGTTAGATGCAAGATCACGAGGCATGGCAAATCTGAAAAGGAGGTTAATGTAGTACAGATTAAATCATGCAGCGATAGTAGCCAATGAATTATGCTGAATTGATAAAGTTTTATTTATTCGAATATCTTTCCTATTAGCGGGAGTTCCGATTATCTGGGCATTATCGTTAAAACATTATAGGTTTGTGATAAAAGTTTACAAACCATATTAACAAGTATTTAGCACTGCGTGTTGTAGTCACCGCATGATTGAATAATAATTGATGTCGGATAGTTGCTACAAGCATTTTCAAAGAATTCGATTGCCAACTTGGAAAAATATGTAAACTAGTCTTATAGTTCGCTATAGACACAACGCAGTGAAGGCAAATACGTCAAAGAGTTTTAAAAAACTTGCATTGATATCAGTCCGTATATATTAGAAGTCTGCATCCACCTAAAGATTTTATTTTTACCTTGGGTATCGTTGCGAAAAACTAACTTTAACAAGCATGTAAACAACGTGTGACGGGGCCCTTGATCTAATGCACATTGGCCTTGCGTGATTGTGCCTAACTAAGCATATTGGGAACTGAAACATCTATCGCTTAAACTCTATAATCGAAGCATTTACTATATCGATAGACTTTATGTCTAATTAAGCAACTTACCCGATTGAGAATAAATTTGGTTAATAGGTTATTTGTAAGTAATGTTGTTAAAGTAGGAGGGAGAAAGTTGTACAGAATTTATGTTATTGCTATATTAATATAGTCAACGTTAAATTGCACAAATTTTGTTGTTGGGACTAAGAAAGCGCCATTCATAGTTCGAATCTTTTGGGTATTGTTACACTGTTCCAAGAGAGTTTATCATCAACATTATGAATGTTCTGTCAGAAAATGCATCTACAAGTGTCAACAAATATAGAAAGACAGTTTATCGTTATAACAGTTGGGTTATTATCACTGCTTATTATTGATTTGTATAGCCATATGATCAATATATGGGGCAAACATAAATCGAAAGATCGCCACCGTATTACACAAAAAATATCATTGTTTTTGATCTTACGTTTCAAATAGAGTCTCACCATATGTTTGCATGTTTGTGTAATCTGTGTCCTTCGTTGGTGTTAGACACTAAACCCGGAAAGTATGTGATATTATATACTTTACTTAATTAAAGTTAGAATTCGGATTACTACAACCACAATTTCCGTTCCAAGCCGTAGCACAAAGCATAATGTATAATTTAATGCCGACGGATTTATGTTACCCCTTCCCCAATATGTGAACGATCGAAACAGAATCCTGTTCGTCATTCTGCAACCGTTTACACATCGTTACCAAAAAGATTATTTCCCTTTTTAAAGGCACCACGAGATGTCCGAGATGTAGAACAGCCCGAAAATTGCGTAGCCATCAAGATTATGCCCAACTTATTTCGATTAGCTACATTTAAACTCACCATGTTAATAAATAGAACCGTTTCTCGTTTTTTTTGTCGCTGTCTATTCAAATCTTTTTTATATAACATTTTTAACGTTCATTATTGCTGGACGTTATCATTCT
The DNA here is from genome assembly GCA_910592345.1 of Paraglomus brasilianum. Classification (NCBI taxonomy): domain Eukaryota; kingdom Fungi; phylum Glomeromycota; class Glomeromycetes; order Paraglomerales; family Paraglomeraceae; genus Paraglomus; species Paraglomus brasilianum. Next base: position 32,804 of record CAJVPI010000274.1, read on the forward strand.
TTTTCTAAAATATTCAAATTTATAACTGTAAATAATATTTAAATTACACTCATTAATTAATAATTATATTCAACATTAATAACAATTTTTTATCACAACGCTATTTTTCTGCTTCGATGATCAGCGTATCAGTAGAAATCTTATGCATACTCAATATTATTTCCCTTATAGTTGCCATATACATGGCAACAATCTTTTTTATAGCCAAAAAAAATTTAATAAATTTCTACATCACCGTCATCTTTATATTTATGAATGCTTTGGTGCTCTTAGGATATGTCTATAATTTCGATTGGAATAGAGCACCATTGGCCATTTGCTATTTTCAGGCCTTTGCGGTAAGTTCTAGAAACTAATAGAAAAGCTTTACTATAATAGAACAAATAGTAAGCAAACCATCATATTTATTAAATATTTTCTTTACCTCTAGTCTCAATATACAGCCTTCGCAACAGGCGCTTGGGCACTGGTTTTCACAATCCAACTTTATCGTCTCCTTGTCCTCTGTAAACAGCATGAGATAACCGATTCACGTCTATATCGTCACTACTATGTATTTTTAACCGTTTATCCCATTGTTGGAACCATACTGGTATCTGTCATCGGTACTAAAGAAAGAGCTGTCAAAGCGAGAGATTTTCGTTGGTATGTACTTAAGTACGTTGATTGCTGTAGAGTTTGGTAACTACAAGTTAGCAACCGATTATTTACCTTCTCACTTTGTGAACATAAAACAGTGACATAGTCAATCCAATATGGGTTCGTCTAATAGGTTACAACGGTCCCAATCTGCTTCTAACTGTTCTGGGTACTTATTTCTGTGTTCATTCGACAATGGTAGTAATACGACAACTATATAAGGGCAAGTCACTTTTCCAACAGCATTCAATTCCCCTCGAAAATACGGAAGCAGCTGTAAGATTATCCAAAAGTCTGTCAAGTAGTTGCATCGTAAAAGATAATAATATAGGGGTGTTCGAATTGCAAAATTACACCCCTACAGCTCTCTCACCGACGTCCGCAAATATCAGCAACAATTCGAGTGATGACAATGAAACTGTTAATAACCTGCAGGGGATAAGTTCTTCCTTGACGTTGAATGTTGGTAGAGAGACTTTGGATAAAACACACAACATCACGCGTGTAGCTGTTATTCGTATGGTTGTCTTTACAATCGTTTATCTTCTAATGAATATTAGTGTTTCAGTTGAGACTGTTCTTTTTGCCATAGTTGATAAACCATTAGATCCCCATCTCAGTGGATCTGATGTAGTTCATTCATCGCTAGGCATCATTTTCTTTTTATTTTTTGGAACTGTGAGTAAACGATCTGGTGAAAAATTGAAAAAAATAACTAATTTTGATGAGCACGTTTAACTTAAGGCTTAGAAAATTAACAATAGGTAATAGTAGTACATAATTAATATTAATATCAACATTTAGTGAAGAAAAGTCTAATGCAGGACATTTACAGGACTTTCTTCACGTTGTAAAAAGTTTATTCTAATTACGTTTAATATATATAATACAATTAATGCAAATTCTAATTTCTATTAATAACTGAATGATTTGTTTGGACTATATTTATACTATACTTTCTGCGTTTGTTACTTTTTGTAGAGTATAGAAAGTGATTACTAAACTTAACGCTGCTGCATTCGTAATAAGCACTGCAAATTATACTGCATAAACTTCAGATCAAACTTGTTAAATAGTTGTAAACTTGTAATGCATATGAGTCAATTATAAACTGTGAAATTTAAATGTACATTGATTAAGAGTCCAAACCCATCAAACAGACACGTGACTTATATCTGAATAATATTATTGCTCTTGCAACGAAGACATCAATGTCTATATAGAGCATCGACACTGACTAGGGCATTAAAATTTGAACGCTGAGCTAATAAATTTGTTCCTTCTGTCGTATAGTTGGTCGCAGCAACAAAACCGACTTTATTGCTGGTCAAAGTCATGTTTAGCCAAACTTTGACAAACAAAATTTTGAGGTGACTTGCGCATAAAATGCTTGAAGCAATGTCTTGCCAGAAAAGCATTAGAAGAAGCAAGAACTAGAACTTGGGAGTTTCCAACGTAATTGTACCACTTGTAGTAATGAAATTATAGATGGCAATAACACATTTCAAGTTAATGTCGTATACAGGAATAACCGGCCACCGACCTCAGGGGGCTGCGTATTTCTAACTCTGTAAGCGGTCGCCATCATGAATCCTGGAGAGGGGACAGACAGGTAACAGCATGAAGAACGTATAATAGATGTTAAATTTCCATCTATAATTAAGATCAAATAATATCAGATATTAGGCTTTTATATCGAAGTTCTCCTAAGTCTTGATTAGTAGTACTATTACTGCGGCATGTGTTTACGCTTGGTAATCAATGACTAATGTATTGTGTAACGATTTTATAATAGGAGGATAACTAATAAAAAGCTTGTGTTATTCTTATTAATCGACAAGTTCCTTATGATTGGAGTGAGTGCACAGATAATTCGGATGATGAAATATATGCATTCTTGTACTCACGTTCAAGATAGAAAGCGATGCAGACAAATAAAATATTATGCACTGTAAGATTGCCTGATTGCACTTATACATAGTTATTGTGTGATTTTGCACCATATATAAACACCCCTTCTAAGTTGTTACCCTGAAATCTCTTGTTCGACTTTTACTATCCTCAATATCTTATCTGATCTCTACGGCGATGGGCAATCACATTGGCACAATGTTCGTACCAAGAAAGAAAAAGACTAAACCAAGTTTAGATAGCGATTCGAGCACAACATTTTCTACTACATCATCCACTTTGATCACCACCGATTCACTTTCAAAAGTACTCGATCCCGATGATAATGTCTTAATGGACAATTACAATATACAACATTATATTTTTAAACATACTTGGAAAGTCAGTAAAGAGGGAAAGGGAGAGAACGATACTATTGGGCAATGGAATATAGTAAGACATATTGTAGGCATGCATACACGGATAGATTAACCCTTATTATTGCTATTGATAATTACACATACAGGCAAACTTCTCAGCTCCAGTTCACGAAGCACTAGAATCAGGAATAAATGTTTTGGACATTGGGTAAGCCACATTGTCGAGTATTAAGTTGTCGTCTGTAAAAAAAAAGTCTCTAATAAATAACATATATCTACTTATGGCTTATAGTTGTGGTCCAGGTGAGCATACGAACATTCCACAATGCCCACCAACATCATCTGATCGTTTCCCCATTTTTTATTACATTAGGTACTTGGATACTTGATATGGCTACTATCTATCCAAAGTCCACTTTTTATGGACTCGACATATCACCAGCCTACCCCTCACAAATCAAACCGGTGAATGCGGAATTTATAACTGCTGATGCACTCAAGGGCCTCCCGTTCGGGGATGATTTTTTTGGCCTTATTTATTTAAGATTCTTGAACAAATCGTTCACCAAGGATGATTGGCAAAACAAGTTACTAGATGAGCTAATGAGAGTCACTAATATTGGTGGGTGGATTGAAACGATGGAAAGTGGACTAGTTCTGCTCAATCCAGCACCCAATCTGGAAAAAATATGGAACGCAGGTAAGCTTATAATAATGTTGTAGAGGGAAAGTTAAATAAGTAGAGTGGCCCTATTCTTGATCTGATCACACATACTATCAAGAAGTTTTACATATTAAATTGTTTCATTTCATTAGCCAGAGTGCTACTCGAAGAAAATGGAGTTTGGGTCGATATGGCCTATGGATTAGAAAATTTATTAAAATCACATCCACAATCTTTGAATGTCACATTTCAAGAAGCGTGGCATGCGGTCGGTGCATGGGGAGGCAAAGATGGAGAAATTTGGGCGACTCACATGATTCAGTCTGCTGCCATCACTGGTCAGTCGCTGTCACAGTATTTTGGAATGACACTCGAAGAATTCAAAAAATTTGTGACAGAACTCTCAGAGCAGCTGCACAGTTTCGATTACAACACCAGCTTTAGTACAATAAGGGTGTTTTGCCAGAAGACTCGCTAAAATGAATCACGTGTAGATTGAAATTAGTGTGCGTAACAAAATTATCGTGCATCTTAATAATAGAACCAGAAATGGTCAACAACATCTGGGTAGTTTATATACAATTATGTGAACTCCCAACTTTGTTCTAAAAGATATTTATAGCTATTTAACCGATATGACACAAGACATTCGAATAACACGCGGCTTGGAGTTAATACACGTACGCCTGTTATTTATGATCAGTATTTATCATACACGCTTTTATATTATAGTAACTCGCAAACATATTGGCGGTTTGTTGAACAAAAAAAATAAAGATTTTGGGCCGCCGCCAATAAAAGTAACTTTGAGAATTAAACTAGAGTGAAAAATAATTTTAGAGGCTTCGCCTCTTCAAGTAATCTGTAATCGTGAATGTCCCATACGTTTTTTACCACTGGTCCAATGTTCAAATAGAGATATATAGTTCACAA
>CAJVPI010000275.1:0-37124 GCA_910592345.1 Paraglomus brasilianum
CTACAAGTACCACATCAGCTTCCAGCTCGGATGTTCCGACCCGAACATTTCCACGTGATCCGAACATTTTTTTGTGCCATGGCTAGGATTCTACACATGAGCCTTGTTGCTACCCGCAGCGGAGAATTGAAAGAATATTTTCATAGTATATAACTTAACAGAATATAACCTAGAACCGATTATCAACTTAGTAGACATGACCGATATTACAAAGGAATGGGCAAAAAACAAATACGCCCGAAGCAGATTAACTGGATATGGATTAAAGCATATCGAAAATTTAAAAATACCAGAAGCTTTTGGTTACGGTTCGCAAAATATCATCCACCCAATATATACGTAGACGTTTATTAATAACTGGATATGATATTCGAAATAAGTATGATTGGCAAAATTTGTATTTCGCATAAAAAAAAATAGGTTCCCGAGGGGGAGCCTATCTCTAAACCCTTTGCATTTAGAATAGAAGTGAGTTATTTTGTATATATGCATAAAAATCGAGCAGCAACTATCATCCAGCGAACATTCCGTCTATAGAAAAAACGGATTAGTTTAGTTAGGAAAATCGAGAATGCAGTACTTGAATGGCTTTATCGGCCAGGTGGCATATTTATGAAATGTGCTCAAGATTGGTTTTATTACAACGCGAGCTGCCAAAGGGAGCCGGAAAAGTGCATAAAGTCTAGATCAATTGCTTTTCAGTTTTTTTTTTCTGCGGAGCAGTGCACTCCGCGCCGGTGGCAAAGCCTCCTCGCTTCGCGGTGGTTCGTATTTTAGGGAACAGAAATTCTTTACTGGAAAATTAATCGTAAACTAATTGGAGTTGTTTTTGGGAAAGTTTTAAAACCAGAAGTATTTAAGTCTCAGTCTAAACATAATCAAATCGAACATCTTCGAAAAGCTATAATAATAATATATTTAGTTCGATCTACCAATTTTAACCAATTACAGTCGTCCCCCTCTATAGTCACCCCTCTATAAGCACATCATATAAAAAACCTCTTTATAAGCACCCTATGTTGAGAACCAATTACTATTAAACTTATAGAAAAAAACTTCTATATAGTCACAACCTCTCTATAAGCACACTTCCAACAAAAGTTGCATTGTTCCCGACAGCGTGACTATCGAGGGGGACGACTGTATATGCTACTTATACGATTACGTAGTTGTTTCAATTTTCGATTAAACTTATGAACTTTAAAACCCTAAAACTTTTTCCACAGATATTATTTTTAAATTTTGACCGGTAACTTTGTTCTTCACGGTAAGCTCTACAAAGTTACCGGTCAAAATTTAAAAATAATATCTGTGGAAAAAGTTTTAGGAGTTTAAAAATACCCAATATTTCGGGTCACGTAATTGTCGGATATAGAGGTCCTGCACCATATTATAAAGATGATATGATTAATAATAATAACACGTGCATTTAAAATTTAAGAAAAGGTGGGTGTTACTGGTCTTGACACAAGGGGGGCTGTGACTATAGTATGATTGCCTGGGGGAGAGTGACTATATAGGAGGGAGGTTGAAATGATTTCGGATGTAGTATCAACCCTCATCAGCGTTTAATTGTTAGTTAATTTCGGTTTATGCTTTCACAATTTGTGGGAACATGGTTTCTTAATAGTTTACATATTACATACAAATCTATCAAACATGTGACATAATAGATTCTACGATTGTATGCGGGCATACTCACGGGATACAATACAACATTGTTCATAACGTGATATGTAAAAAAGCGTATAAAAGAGATTTTCCCCTTTGTCTTTGTTTCTCTGACAAAGGCATGGAGGGTTCCCGAACTATTTTGCCAAGTTTGCTGGACCCGGCAACTATAGTTGATTCGGCGGAGAAGTATCACATGTTTGTGTAAGTAAAGCATATAAACAGGGCTGAGTTGGCGGCGCAGAGCCAGATCGCGACTCTTCTTTTATCACTATTCATAATGCGTAATCTTCTTTTTTAACAGATCGGACAAACATGGACAAAATGGACTTACGTGAATATAGCAGATTCGCTCGTCAATACTGGATACGATGCCCCGAAGCTGATGACGACGAAGTTATCCAAAAGTATAATGAATCCAAGCAAGGTAAGCAAGCAAGCAATACACGTTTATTGGGAGGATAGAGGAGCGACGGGGAGAAGAGTTTGAATACTGTTACTGGTTTTGTGCTATGTTGCAAGAGAGGCAGTTGGGCGTTATTAGTTGAGGCAGAGCTGTGTCGTAGAGACATTACGGGATTAGTAGAGTAGCATGGGGTCAACAGAGGGAGAATAGTTAGAATGTATTACAACACGCGCATTGGGAGGAGTATACAGTCAACTCTGTCTATACCGGCGTGAGTGGTTTGGCGGTTTTTGTCATAACGAGAGACCGGTATATAATTCAGCCGTTATAAGGGGTGAGATGAATATATAATCTCTTGGTGCAGCGAAATTGGAACTGGTATAAGGCGAAACTGGTATAAAAAAGGCTGATATAAACAGAGTTGTATGGAATAGAGTGTTGTTGTAAAAGTTAGGCTAACAAGGGACATATTATTTATGCGTTTGGGTTAAATAGAATAGGAGCAACAGAGGGAGAATAGTTTGAATGCTGTTAGAATAGGCACAGCAATGTGGAGGGAGAATAGTTAAAATGTTGACTGTTTTCATCCATTACTTTGATATTCTGTTTACTAACTAGTTACTTTTTTTCTCTTTCTTCTATGGTTATGTTGAAAGGGGCTGAGCATCAGGCAAAAAAGGCTCGTACAGATAGTGCTGAAAGTGAAAGTGAAAGCGACAAGGCTTTAGTTGCAGATGCATTCAAGTACAAGTTTGTGAACAGCCAGAATTTCATTGCCAACTTTCACAGTCACATCAAATTTTGTTTGTCAAAGTGTCATGAGGACAGTAGCTATTCCCCATATATTGCACTAATTCAGAGCTCCGGCTATGGGAAGTCCCGCCTCATTGCAGAGATTGCACAAGATGTCTATGTTTTATATGTGTGCTTTCGGCCACCAAAGAGCACAGGCTATCCTCCTCGGTCAAGCATTGCATCCAAGATTCTTGAGGAGATGCCCCTCCAACAAATTAGCTGGTTTGAGATGTTTTTGGAAAGTGCAGTTGCTGTACTTGGTCACATGATTCAAGATGGTCTGACACCTTCCGAATGTTGGGAAATGCAGATGGATTCCAGCAAAGAGAGTGAATTTTGGGCTAATGTTACAACTAACTTACAACGTACACTCAAGACAAGTTCTCCAACAATGGGTAGTCTTCTTGAGCAACTATATATAACCTCTGATGTACCCATGCTCAAATTTATGCTGTGTCTAGATGAGGCACGCATCCTGACCACAACAATCCATGAAGCAAAGGAACGATCTCTATTCAGGATTATTCGACGTGCTTTGCAAGATATCGGATGGAAGAACTTTATATGTGTCATGTTAGATACAGCTGGTTCTCTGTCCAATTTTGCACCAACTGAGGAACGTGACCCTTCCCTACGGCTCCTAACTACCAAGCCACTTAAGTTGCTTCCGCCATTCATTGATGTTTCAACAATGGATGCATTGTTCACAGGACAAGTGGAGAATCCAACTGACAGGTTTTTCCTAGGTCGTGCCTTATGGGCTGCACTGCTTAATTCTGGCTTGTCAATTAAAAAGGCAGTTGAAACTGCACAAAGAAAACTACTTGGAGGCACTGTGAGCACTAATTTGCAGAGTATCCTTTCTACTGCTAAAGCAGTTGATGAACAGTTGGCCATGGCCATTGCTATTATGTCTGTATTAATTTCTGTGGATATTTCACCACAACCACATTTATCACATCTGCTAGTGAGTAGCTACATGGCTACATGTATTTCCATCAAAGAAGACAGAAGCCAAATGCTTGTGATGTATCCATCTGAGCCTATCCTTGCTGAAGCTGCTTTTAGACTTGTAGACAGTGATGCAACACTAGTGAAGGTCCTTCAGCTGTTTGCAGCATCATTTCAATGTGGGTTTGTTGATGCCGGCCACCGTGGTGAACTTGTTGCAAGGCTTATCCTAATCATTGCATGGCGAAAATGCATACAAAAGAGTCGGGGCAAAGATGGACTTTACACAAGAGAATTATATCTCAAGGAGTTCTTGTCTGCCTTGTTTGGCAATCTTGATGCCCTAGTCACAACTAATGATTCTTGGAAAGAGTTGAAACTGGATAAACTATTACTGGAATCCATTCTATGCTTTACCCATTTCATACAGGTAGAATACACTCCAGACAGCAGATTACTTGAACGACTGTTTAGACGGGGTGCAGCTGCAATCCTGAAATTCAACCAACCTGGTGTTGACCTTCTCATCCCACTCAAACAACGGGATGCTCAATTCACATATGTTACAATATCAGTAAAGAACAGAGATGTTTCATGGGGAGGTGCTGATTACACCAAAGACTCAACCTATAAGATGAAGCCACAGTATATATTCAGAGGAATGGATCTTGCAATGCTGCCATCACTCCCGCACCTGTGTTTCTATTGGTCCCTGCGTGACAAGAGGGAAGGATTTCATCGGCCTGAGTGGATGAAGCAAGATGAGTCTGACCAACACTTAGCTGTCTTCTCAATGGCACCATTTGTCTGTCTTTCTCCTGAGATTAGAAAAGAGCTGGGTGTGATACTAAAAGCCTATGTTAATCCATTTGATGACATGTGGAACAGTAAGATGGTTATGGACAGAACGGCAATAGTGAAAAGTTTTGTTCCGTCACGTTATTCATGAAGTATTAGTATATGTTTTTATGTTGCCATTTATCATTACTCTAATGGGAGGGAATTCGTTGGCATCAAGCCTCTGAGACATTAGATGATAATTTCCTAATAACGCACTAGTCTTAGACCTGTTTCCAGTTCAGGTGACCGTTTGCCACAGGCAACTTCAGAACTCATTGCAGCACGTACACTGCATAAAGAAAAAGAACGGTGGTCAATTATTTTGCGAATAAACAAAAGTACGCGTTATCGATTGTCAATCCGTTTGGTCTTTTTTAATTAATTATATTCATGCAAATTCTTATAAGCAAAAGCCACATACTGAGACACCGTCGTACCTGTTTTATGTAATGATCACGGTCGTCGTCAGGTCACGTGTAGCGATACTAAAATTCCAAATACTTGGCCTACGTGCGAAAAAAATTAGTGTAATATCCAACTGAAATAGACTGATGTCGATATAGATTATACATGCTCGAAATAGATTTCTGCTTATACGGATTAAATAAAATTGAATCATGAATTAAGTTTGAATACTGAACCGAAATCTTATTATTATACAGTGTTACAAAAGTCTTCGAACACGTATATTTAGCGGCATAGCTTCAACATGACTGTTCGCCATCAATGGCAATGACGGCGTTCTTTATGGACGTGATTAAATTAATTATATAAGTTCCAAACCAACGTATCGTGAATTATTGACCGAAAACGTAAACAAAAATGAATCTTTGTATAGGTATACGTGGGTGGTTAACCTCTCCACTAATCTCAGGTAAACAAACTTCATTTGTGAATGCTTTCTTAACTTCGCTTACAGGACAACATTAAATTCCTTCTAGACGATCGATAGCATCACCATTATTTTTTTTTTTATTTCTGTATAATAAATGTTTACATTTTGCGGATATAATAATAATAAATTACTTACATCTATTAACCGTTTGTTTCGCCTGCTCCTCGTTGCTTTGTTTTTGATTTTCTCTCCTGATTTTCCCGCTGCACGTTTTAGTGTTGCAAATACGTCGGTGCTATTTGCCTTACATTATATCTATTCCAAAATCCCTTCGCAACATAACGTTGATAAAGAAACAAAAAATTGTTTTAAGCAGAACTCTCCCTTACGACCTAATAACGCATTAGATTAAGTAATTACTGAACAAAACATTTTACAGTACTTACGCACATCTTCATCCTGGATTTTATGTTCTTCCCCCATTGCCTTCGCATACGCCTCCGTTACAAGTTCGTTTTTGTCATCAGTAAACCGCGAATTTAGATTGTAGACAAGCAGTTACGCATTGTCAGGCAATACACCTTCTTCAATTAATTTTGCACGCCTATGAATGCTACTCATTTTTTTAGTAAGCACAGTATACAAGATTTTTGGCGGTGAAGAAGAGCTTTGAAGAAGACGATGATGAATTGTCGTTATTATTAATCTTATTGAAGCTATCGAACGCCTCTAAAACACTATTAATATTTTCTTTAATCCAAACTTTTGTTTATTATTTAACTCTTCAATATCTTCCTCTATTTTTTCAAAAGCTGATCTGACTCGCGTTACTGCAAACTCGTCAAAGTCTCTCTTTTTCACCAAATCCCTCATTTCTTGCGTAATAGTAAGAGTAATTTCAGCGGTATTGTTGTTGCGTCTATTTCTCATAGCTCTCCAAGTATTAGTGTTAAGAAAATAACAGTGAAGGAAGAAACTGATATTATTTGCGACAACTTGTTTGTAGTACAAGTACATTTATATACTACTCAAATTTGTACCGATATACAAGGATAATTGTTAACTACTTGAACAAGTATTTGCTATTGTTGAAATGAACATTTTCGACGCAGGGGTATAACCACGTTTTTTGTCCTTTTACTTGATACTTTCCTTTTACAAAACGACAGACTAGCCGCTGGACTGGTAGAATATTTTCGTACGTTCGTCTTGTACATTTAGCACCCCAAAGCTCTGTGTTAAAATCGCCTTCATCAGTAAGTAGCTTCAGATAAATTTGTGGGTTCAGCAGTTTGGGCCCTGAAATCTTTCATGTTCACTTTGTCTGGTTTTGCCCCCGCGTGCACTAAAAAACAGTAATAAAGAATAATTTATTTTAATACAACTGTTACTATTGTTTTGTTGACTTGTGTAAATTAAGTTAGAGATACAAATTTTAGAGATAATCAATTGTCATTTTGGTTGACTAGAAATAGTTAGTATTAACAGGGAAAAGAAAGGTTTGTTTTGAACCAAGCAGATAAAGGCAACAATAATACATTAACGGTTTTAAACTTAAATCTGTTTGTAGCACTATTACTATGTTTATTACTTTTCTAAAGAAAAGAATGTTGTGTGACTAGGCGTGATAGTCTCAAATTCACATGTTTAGAAAAACATGACCAAATGAATCCTTCCCATGTCTTAAAATACCACTGACAGATAATGAAAAATCTATTTTTATAATTACGTTTCTGGGGCTGGTTCCACAGGAGAAACCCATCAAGAGCTCACATTACGCAAGCGAGTTGTTGACGTATTAAGTGTCGCTAAGAGAACATTTGGGAGCGTGGTAGTATACTGGAAGAAGTGCAATGACGGTACATTTACTCCACGTAAACGGCGGATCGAAAGCATTCAAACATCAAACACAAATATTGGCCATGACATTGTTTTTCTAATAAAGAAAAGGTGCCATTTTCTTGTGTCGAAATATCAAAACGATATGATCATTAGTTTCCTTTATCATTGTAAGCTTTAGCCAATTGAGGGCATTTGATCAGCAAGATCAGATCCACATACCATCGAAATATTCTTCTAGATGCGTTTAAAAACAAAATTAATTCGCAAGTTATTTATGGTTATCAATTCTATCAAACAGTCTTGCTTGTCAGTCTCACAATCATAATATAATTCGCATGATAAATAGAATTATTATTGGCGTTAGCAGAAATCAATTTTTTTGCCCATAGTACTTATTGCGTGATTTTAGTGTAACCGTCTCCATTTAGATCTCTAAACATCATTCTGGATTTCGCTTGTCCGTACTTATAGTAGAAGTCATTACGTTCCGGTAGTGCCCTTTACCATGCTACCCCGTATACTACTTGACCGGTTAACTTCTTTCATACGTCGTAGTTCCTGCCGGGAGGAAAGTTTCCCATTCTCTAAATCGCTCTCCGAACTCCCAGTTGAAATCCTGCTCTTGATATTCAACATGCTCTACAAAGACACTAGATCGCTCCACTCTTGTTTAGTGCTTAATAGTAAACTTTGCTGTGTAATCGTTCGCATATTGTATCGGAATGTATTCAATAGAACGACGGACAAAAGGCGAGTTAAGTTGGTGAGAACCTTGCTCCACAGTTTGAATAAAGAAGAGAGAAATAACTTGTCAAGAACTGAATTGAAAGAACTGGATAAGGGAACATTAATACCCTACTTAACGTACATTACAGAATTAAACATACATATAATATATAAAGCGGTGGCTGAATGGGTAGACCACCAGCCTCCACCACGAGACGACAAGAGGCATATTTCCAGCATTCTGATATCTTCCATAATCCATCATTCCAGCACAATTCACTTCCGCATCTCTGCTGGCATACCCGCTCATCCCTTTCGTCATTTCTGTTTTCCTCAACTTACAAAACATGACCAAAAACTCCGAAAATTAACCATTGAACGTGTCAGTAATAAACAGAACGACTTGTCGCTTTTATCCGATATTATCTCATCTTTGAAGTCACTGGAAAGCGTGACTATGATTGCGACAAGCGGATTAGAATTGTTGCTGGATGCCTTAAAGAACTATCGTGGTTCATTAAAGAGATTGGTGTTCCGGGGGTGTCACTTTGAGCATGTAAAGCTGAAGGATTACGTGGAGCTGTTGACTGACATATGGATATTAAAGTTTTATAACTGTTCGGGTATCGGGAAAGAAATAGAGTTGACGTTGGCAGAGAAGGAAGGGGTATTTGTACATAAACAGTCTGGACGAAAGAAGTCTTAAAAACCCGATCGGACCACCGACCGTTCGAAAAGCCTTCATCGAGAGTTCTTATATTCCAGGCTCTGAAAGAAGTGTGAGTTTAGAATGTTCTAAGTTTTGGATTCAGAGTTGCAAGAGTGTCGAAGAGATGAGATAGGGAATGTAAATTTTATAATGTAAATAAGGTGTAAACTAAAAATAGTTTCAGCAGTCTTGTCACTGCTTTGGTTTTTTTTTGTTTTGTTTTACTATTTATTGTCATGTAGATTTTCATAAAAGTGTTTATGTTGGGCAATGTAGATTGGGATTCTAAACGGGTTTATATCATCTTGTAATAATTCTTAAGAACAATTAAATAAAAAGTAATGTTAATGCTGTTAATACCCTTAACAAAAGCATTAACATAACAAGACTACTTCCACATCACAGATTATGTTGTGGTAACAAAGCACCAAAATCGTGTTTGACAATCGGTTCTTCAACGGAAAAGTGATTATTTAAAAACTCCAAATAACTGATACCCATATTATTTCTACTTGTGTTTGGTCGCGAATGACTTATCCTATATACAACAAGTTAAGTTATATCAAACAAACTGAAGTTTGTGATCTGCTTCAAATTAATGATTTCATAATGCAATGTCAGTTTTATTTTAAATCATAATTAAAGACTTCCTTGAACAAATAGAGCTTTTAAATAATATAAAATTGCAATTATTTATTTAATACAGTTTTGAGAAAAAATGTAAACAAAAACCAATCATTCATCAATTTTATAAATTTAATGACAAATTTTTTAATAAAAATTTCACAAAAGATAATCTTGAGAACTAGAGCTTTCAAATAGATATAAATTGCAACTATTTATTTAGTACAGTTTTGCTTTCTTTATTATTATTATCACTGGATGGTCATCAATAAAAAGCCAGGGATTTCTCTAAAGGTAAACAACTATCATTTATTTGACAATTGGAATAAATTTTAATTCAAATGATAGAAAGTATCCAATCATTAAATTATTTCTTATTTTCGGTCAAGATCATTTCTTAACTTCAATTTGAGCAATTAATTGACCATCTGTTGTTGTAATTGGGATACTTCAGCTTTTAAATCGTTGATTTCTTTTATTAATTCCTGCAGAGTTAATTCTTTTAATCGTCTTCCAATTGCTTAATCCTATCCAACAAGTCTTGTTTTTGTCTTTTATGTCAGCCTTCAGCAATTCCCAAAGCTTCTAGATGGGTTTCTACTTCTTCAGTTAAATCTCTCTTTTCTCGCAACCCATTTATTTGTTTTTCGTAAAAAACTGCTTGACGTTCATTAGGCAAGTCTGGAAGTTCTTTTTTCTTCCAAGTTTTCTTTATTTCTGATATGAAATTCACGCATTTGATTTCGATATCGCAAAGTTTTTCGTTGATCGGGAATAATAAACATTAGCGTACGGAGAAGATAAAATTTTTGAAACCATATCTGATATCCTCCAAAATACAAAAATTAAGGGGCAGACCATAACACGAGACGAAGTCTAACAACCCGACAGGACGAAGCCATCAAGTTGCATTATGGCAATAACATAAGTCTATTCAAAGACGCCCGAGGGAAGACGAAGTCCACTATCTCCTTGCCAAGACGAAGTCAGCAAGGTTACTCGGGGACTGTCAATACGTCACGTAATTGTCCCGGGACCGGAATGCATTCTAGTCCTTGAACCCACCCACAGCCCTCATACTTCAACAATCGATAATACTTGACCTCGTAATTAATAAGACATCTTCGAGCATGATCCAGAGCACTCTTGTACAGTCGATGCTTTGTCGACTCCTCTTCGGGGCTGGAAATGAAAGTAGCGACCAAGAGGAATTGTTCTTGAAAAACTCTCTTGCACTGACTGACATTGCGCGTTTTTTGTGATGTAGTCACATGCGTTTCATCGGTCACAGGATGCAATCTCCTCAGACATATTAATATGCCAGCCTGCTTTTAATGCCATATCAGATATAATCATTGTTCAGTAGTAATAGTTCTGAAACGCTGCGACGTTAACATACCTTCATTTTGCCTGGTTTTGTTTATCATATAATAAACCTACAACAATCTTTTCGCATAGTACGTGTTTTCAGTTGCATTGTAGTTCAAATTTTGTGAAATGCTGATTAATCGGCATGGCTATAAAACTCATAGACTATTTGGTAATTTGAATAAATAATAATATATTGTGAAGTAAACAGTGCGTTCAGCAAATTTTTGAACCCCAAAAAATTCAAATTGCTAATGATTTCCATTCTTCTATTACTACAATCAGAAATGGTAGCGAACAGTTGTGGCTTGACAAATTACCCCTCTCCGATAGACCATATTAATACAGCACTGGATGAAAAGATGTCGTGTACCACAGATCTGCAAGTACGCGTGGCTTATTGATAAACCTATAGGCGTAGAGTAAATATGATAAGAACCCAGAGAAGGCAATTGATATCGTGTCGTTATCTCTTTCACAATTCTGTCGTTAAACATAAAGAATTTGTGATAACGAGTCCTTATCGATGGATCCACAATGTAAAAATAAGTTATGATATGCAAAACACTTGGCATACAATCGCCTCGATGTATAGCTAAAAAAAAGGTATGTTGGCTAAATAATGAAATTTACTGTCGATGATAAGTCATCCGATAAATACCCCAGCATTTCGTTCCCCCCCCCCCCCCAAATTCGCATACTCTGCGTATTTCTCCTCATGGCTCCAACAAGTCTACCGATAGACCTAATCCCTCTCATTCTCTCTCATATCTCATCTTCGCCATCTGCTCTACTTCCGTTGATGTTAACTAGCCGTACCTTTTGTAGTTTTGTAGCACCATTGCTTTATTCTAAACCGTTTCACGTATGCCACCCCAAGTCATATTCTCGACTCGTGCGCCTATATGTTAGTTACATCCCAGAATGTAATACGCCGTTCCCATCGTTGGATAGACAACCATGGTGGATCGAAGCTGGACATTTTTATGACTATCCTGAATATTTACAAGCGCTATCAGATGAATTGGTATCTACTGCTTGTAAAGCTTACTTGAAGGATGAAAATTATAGAACATTAAATACAAGAGGAGATAATTACAATAATCAAAATGTCAGCAGCGTCCAATTCAGATTGATACGAATGTTACTACACAGAAGTACTCAATTACGGCATTTGGAATTGAGATGCCCGATACAATATTTGTCAAATACGCCGGGAGATGATATAGTCGAGGTAGCTGCACGTACCCAAAAAATGTTGAGTACTATTATCGTATGGGCTGATGATGAGAAGAACAACGAGATAAAATTGCGTAAAAGAGTAAATAATAGAGATAGTATGCGGAACGTACCCGGGTCGTTTTTTTATTTCCTTGCAGGCGATTCCAAAATTGCCTCTCTTGTCAGATCTCAGCTCAACCTCCATCGTTTCGTTCTTCACAACTGCGACATCGGATGCGGAGGCATCATGAGATCTCTCCTGCAGAGGAGTTCTCAATTAAATGAAATAGAGTTTTATGATTGTTATTTTGATGACTGCGATCTTAACGCATGGTTAAGGAAATATCGTGGGTTCAGAGTTGATATGAGTGCGGGCAAAGACAAAGAAAGCAAAGAGAAAAAAGGGGCAAACTTGAGCTCTTGTCTATCCATGCGGAAAATAAACGAAGGCATACAATGTGGGTTATGTGATAAGTAATGATATTTTTGTATTAATAATAGAAGAGCACAAAGAGGGCTTTGACATGGTCTTTTGTATAAATAGAATTGACCTTCAATATGTGTAATTCATACCAATACAGTAAAATAGACAAGATGAACTCTTTAATTAATAAAAGAGTTGATGGTAAACCACATATTTGTATACAGCACTTCGTTCTCTGTACAATGAATTGGTTTTGTCATGTGGTGTTTCCCTCATATCAACATGATATGAAATTTGAAGCGTTCCAACCATATTTGGGTATATGCATAGAACTCTCTATCTTAGAACCGCCACGTGTCTTACACATAACAACGGCAGATCCCTTGGAGTTTTGCGTTCCTTTATTAGTACAGCAGATCCCTTGGGCGAAGTCGCAACAGGAATGAATAGCCCTCACGTCAGTCAAAAAATATCCAAATTTGCGTAGCAGCTGGTTGCACGTGTGATGTGAATAACGATCTTGGGATAGAACTGACATGAAATAGGCTAAATTTGTTTTCACAGAAAGAATTTGACATAAACAGTTAGTAACACAGTGGTCACACCAACGACTAATCGCCGTACCATAATTCAAAGACATTCATATTCCCCTTCCTTCACGCTTTTGACATCTACAAAATCATGCCTTCTTCTCATTCACAAGATTTCTTCCGTCATTTCCTTATATTTCTGTTTTTCTTCTCTATACCAGTGTCTGCCTTCTATGTACCTGGTTTGAGTCCAAAAACGTTTCATGATAGAGATGATGTTACGTTATATGTGAATAAAATATTCTCAGATAAAACTCAATTGCCCTTTGCTTATAATGATCTGCCTTTCGTCTGTGTGCCCGAGGATGGTGTTAAGAGTTCTTGGATGAACCTAGGAGAAGTCTTGAGAGGAGATCGGATAGCTAATTCTGTGTTTGAGGTAGGGCTAGCGTGTGAGTGAGGAAATTGTCGGTTAGAGGGATCGAGAACCCAGGTATAAAGTATTTTAAAAATTCCGTACAATGAATAAGTACATTGTTAAACTATTATATCTTACGTGCAGCTTAAAATGAAAGAAGACGTTGATTGCAAAATACTTTGCAAGAAAATAATAAAGGCAAAGGATGCCGCTTGGGCAAAACAATTAATAAAAAACGACTATCGTATTGAATGGTAAAGAATCTCAGATTGAACATTTTTTTGCAAAACAGGCGCGTTATTTGGCTGCATACTGAAACCAACTTTTTGATCGTCTACTCCAATCAATTCCATTGTATACGCAAAAGGATTGTTGACAACCTACCTGGAGCAACTGCATATCAAACTCTCCCCGGAAAGAAGCAGAAACGATATGAAGTTGGATTCAAATTGGGTCAATTACAAGAGAAACAGGAATCAAAGAAAGATAGAAAGGCTTTTTTGAATAACCATTACGTATTGAAGATTTTCTATGAAAAGAAGGAACATGATGATGGGAATCTGATCGTAGGATTCGAGGTGTTCCCACGATCGTAAGTATGAGAGAAACTGAGAGGTAGTGGTAGAATAATAAAAAGAAGGAATAGGATTGCGTTTAAAGCTGGGACATTAGCAACTACATTTAGACTAAAGTGCTTATGTGAAATATATTTATCCACGCGTCATTTACCAATATGACTAATATCGAATTCTATTTTATTCGCGACAAATTTTGCAGCATTGCAAATTCGGCCGACTTCTGTCCGAACTTGGATGGAAACGCCGCAAAACAAGAAATCGGGGCTGGTGAAAGCACTGTTACTTATAGTTACTCTGTCGAATGGATTGAGGTAACAGCTGATAATGCGTATATACAGTGAAATCCAGTTTAACAAAGTATTCCGTTTCGTTGGTTGATTTCCTTATCCATTTCGATGTTGCGAATGGCCTATGGGAAGAAACCTGTTTCGGAAAATATCTTTGTTAAACCGGATTTCACTACGTCGTTTTATGGTAATATTAGACTGTCTAACGTTTATTTTATTTTATCAGGAAAAGGAAATCACGTGGGGGAATCGCTGGGATAGATACTTGCTGAATACTGATGCTCAGATACACTGGTATTCAATCGTCAACTCTTTAATAATTGCACTATTCCTTACTGCAATGGTTGCGATTATCATGTTACGCACGCTCAACAGAGACATTGCTCTTTACAATGAGGAAGATTTAAAAGTATGTGTAACGAAAGGTTAATGATGTCAGAAACGCGTGTTATAATGTCTCTATTCAATTGACTAATACGTTGATCACGCAGGAAGATCAAGAAGATACAACAGGATGGAAACTCGTTCATGGCGATGTGTTCAGACCACCAAAATTGGGAGTTTTATTAGCACCTCTACTTGGATCGGGTGTACAGATACTGCTTATGGGTGTCTCTACTATGGGTATGTCAATATTGAAGCTGCGAGTATTTAGAGTCGAATGCCATGTTGCTGGGAGACTTTTCAATACTTATGTTAATCCGCTATTTGCTCATATCTTTTTTAGTCTTCTCCATTCTGGGTGTACTAAATCCTTCATATAGAGGTGGTCTGGTCTCGTTTGCATTATTCTTATTTGTATTCTCTGGGTATGTGAAATTCTCAATATAGTCTGTTGTCGCACATACGTTGCGAAGATATATTAAACAATTTCTCAACGCATTGTAGTACGTTTGCTGGATATTTTAGTTCAAGAATGTACAAAGTATTCAAAGGCACTTCGTGGAAGAAAAATGCTGTTACCGTAAGCTATCTATTGTATTTATTTCCTATACTTAACGTTACTTTGTAAACTATTATTTCACTCACAATGTTCTGTCTCTTCTCTTAATTCTTGTCAAAAGACTGCCATCTTGGTTCCCGGCTTTCTCTTTGGCACAATATTCATCCTTAACTTGTTTATCTGGTCCAAACACTCATCATCTGCTATTCCATTCGGCACATTCTTTGCTCTTATTTCCATGTGGTTTGGTATCTCGTTTCCTTTGGTATTCATTGGAGCATACTTTGGTTTCAAAAAGAAAACAATAGAACATCCAGTGAGGACAAATCCTATTCCAAGACAAATTCCCGAACAAGTTTGGTATCTACAGCCTTTTGTCAGGTAAGTTGGAATTCATACAAGTATGCGGAACAGAGGAGGAAAAAACTTGGGTTGGTAGACTGATAAACCTTGCTATGATCACTCTGTAGTGTTATCGTCGGTGGATTGATGCCATTTGCCGTGATCTTTATCGAACTATTTTTTATCCTCAAATCGATATGGCAAGATCAATTCTATTATATGTTTGGTTTTCTTGGACTGGTGTTCGTCATTCTTGTAACGACGGTTGTTGAGATTACGATCGTAATTACATACTTCCAACTGTGCGGCGAGGTAAATAACGGTAGCAATTCTGGGGTACCTTTTTGTAATAATGGTAACAAAATATTAACGTTTGTGCATAATTCCAATTTCCTCCATTCAAATTTTGCAGGATTATCACTGGTGGTGGCGTTCCTTCTTTGTGGGTGGCAGCTCATCAATCTACATCTTTTTATATGGCATATTTTATTACAACAAATTGCAAATCACAGGATTCGTACCATCACTATTGTACTTCATCAATAGTCTGTTAGCGTGTCTTGTGTACGGACTGTTTACTGGTACTTTAGGTTTCTTCAGCACGTATTGGTTTGTAAGGAAAATATATTCAGGTGAGCAATAAGGAAAGGGCGTGGGATGAACATGAGAGAATTCTGTAGTTGCTAAATGCGCAAATTCTAATAAGGTTTTTTATTATGTAGCTATCAAAGCTGACTAATAGGGTAGAATGGAGGATGAATGGAGAGAGTAGTGTCGGGTATGTGTTTTACATAGATTGAGTTATGACAGAAGAAAATTGACGGGACGGGAAGTATTATTTAAAAGATGAATGAGGCATCTATATAGTTTATAACGCAAATATTATTACTTAATTCTGAAACTTAATTCTCAACCGAAACATTCTAAATCCCAAAGTGTCCTCGATTGATAATTGATTGACAAACGGCATCCGCAATCAGCTGTTCTGCTTCTCAATAAATTTTACAAGCACTGTATAGTGATAAACTTTGTTCTTCAACTGTCTGATCCACATTGGTTAAGATTTTATGTTTTTATTATATACTCATTGCCATCTCTATTATAAATGTTGAAATACTGTAGTGGTCCTTGTCGGTTTTCTTCCAAAACCATAAGCAAAGTGCACCCTACGTTGTAGAGTAAAAGCAGGTTCCTGGTAGTTAAATTTTCGCTTATCCATTTAACATCCACTCATGGAAAATTAAGTTCATGGTCTATAATAGCTTGTAAAGCTTGATACCTAGCATTGAAAACACATGGAATCACACAAATGCATGACCGCAGCCTCGCGAGGTTCACATTTATCGTTATGTATTATAATAAATTCCCCCAGACACGTGGCAAATGACATACTTAGTGTCGATTTTCAAGACCCATTGTTATACGTTTCGGAGGACAGGAGATACGCGCTTGGTCGTTCGAAAACCCGAAGTTCGCGTCCCAGTATTATTTCGTCGTACCACTTTCCCTGCCAAAAAATATGTAACGCGAGCAAAAAATCTAATTTTTGCGTCCTGGCTCCTTTTGTAGGCGGGCATATTTTGCACAATTTTCACTAACTCGCTATGTTTGATGGGATGTTTTTGGGATACGGTGACTTGAAAAATCATGTCTGGTGTGACGGATAAGTCTAGCCGCGCCGAAGTCTGACGTGCCTGGCACAAAGTTTTCACAAACATCTTTAGACCAATTTATAAAACGCGTCATTTATGGTGTAAATTTAAGTCAAGCCGTTTTTTACATACAATAATTTATTTCTATAGTAGTAGCGAAATTTATTTCTCTAACTTTTTATAATCCAGATAGTTTATCACAGAGAATTCCCCCCATGAGTATATAACACCAATCGCACAATACACCGATGTAAACATCAGGGATACAAAAGGATATCGGTCTTCAAGGTAAAGGGGATGAATTATTCCAGTAAAGATACATAATGGAATCATTCCCAAAAGATAAAACCTTTTTAATAGTTGAACTAGTTTTGGTTGGCCAACGTCAGATCTTAGTGTTTTGTACTGAAATCTTTCCAATGCGAGCAAATTCATTAACAAGAGAGCATTCATCAAAATACATCCAGAATACTGTTGACGTATAACACTTACTCGCTAGATAATCCAAAGCCGACAAAGAACAACCAGATAATATATAAGAGTAGCTTGATTACAGATTCTGTAAAAATAAAGTTTTAATCCTCTACTCCGCTAAACTTAACAATTCGTGAATGCAATTATACTCACCTTGCCAATGAAATAGTAGCGGAAATAGAGAGTATAATCCTGCAACTGACAAAATCAAAAAGATATCAAAATACTCTTTTCTATTTCCCACAATCAGGCTACAATAGAAATAACAAATGTTATTTACTTGTTCATTTAAATTACTGGTTGAGCAACTGTTGGCTGTAATCAACATACCTGAATGGTATCAATACCAGCAAAATTGCTTTTTCATGAACATGCCATCCAAAAAGAAATGATGCAAATCCACAAAGTATCAGTGATACTAAAAAGTTCTCGTAATTGGGTTGTTTCCATAATCTTACTAAAGAAGGCTGAACAAGGTTGTTAATACTTGTGGGAGACTTAATAATAATATTACCATATTAATTGTGAAGATACTCACAATCTGAAACGCGATTGTAGTAAAAAAAGTAATCCTTGGTGAAATGTTTGGTAAGATAGCAAAATTTGTATCCCCAACGAGTCCTCGTGTTACAGATGATACTGCTTCTTCATTCAAGTGCACTCCTAATCTTTTGGCACCTAGAATGATATTTAGTCGTCCGTAATGCGAACAAATATGATCATACTATATAATATGCAGTCAGTCTCCTTACAAAAAATTAAAACGCGATCCATAAACGAATACAGTGCCCAGAAATTAGGTGCCCAGTATGCATGACAAAGTCCTCTTGTAAATGGAAAAAGTCGTGAAAGTATTTGGGAAAGCTGTCCAATAGGGTCCAATAGCAAGAATGGACCAAATGATATGGCAAACACTCCAGCAACTGATGCACCTAATGTTGCAAACCTTGCGAGGGAGAATTTTGAACAATCTGCATTGTGAGATCGTTAGTAAACTGTTCATAAAATCCTACTAATATTAATTAAACTCGTGCTAGTGTCACAAACTCTAAAAATGTATTGATTAAACAACCTTCTAGTGTAGATGTCAAATAAACTTCGAATCACACTAATTAAAGTATGCAATATTTTAAACTTGTAGCATTTCTAAATTGCTAACATGTTGTTAGTTTACAATATACTATAAATATTCATAGTTGGACCATTCAAATACTGGGCTAACTTGGATATGCCATAATATAGAGTCGTTATATCAAACCACTTTCTAAAGAATGTGACACATCACAAAACTGTTGTTATCTTACCGTTTGTTACCTTCTCAAAACAATAAGCTCTCAGCAAATATACAAAGTAAGCTGGTGCAAGGTATAAATATATGTGTTTAAAGTTAAGAAGCATTGCAAATACGATGCCTGATGCCAGATCATTTTTCTGCGAGATTATATTAGTCAGAGTGGTAAAGTTAAAATTTCAAGAATACGATTGGAATTCATTTCTTCTAACCTGATGTATTAACACTATTGACAGGATAAGTATGCCGAACAAGAAACCGTTATATTGAAAATGTATATGATCCACGATAAAGAATCCCGGATTCAGAAAGATTGAAAGAACAACAATTTTATGGATTGTATCATTCTTGACAGACAAGTATCTTCGGTTGGATAAAGCATTAACATGCGGAGCTTTGCTTTGGATGTTACGGAACTGAGTACACAATCAGATAGATAACTGATTCATCCACTTACTTGAGGAGAGCATAGAATAAGACCAACTCGCTCGCAATAACTGTTGTCCGTTGGTAATAGATCGTTTCATTGCTTGCATAATCTAGATTTGTCACTTTGAGCATCTCATTATCAGCTATTGGTGCAAACTGAGAAAGAGCCCATTCAAACCATGCAAAAAATGGGGGATAATCGAGCGTCCATTCACTAGTATTTTCATGATACCATTGTTCAACTGGCAAACTATGAGTAATGGCAAGCCAGTTTCTGTGTACTTCAAAGTCTGTTGAGTGACTGACAGAAATAGATAACAATATTGATAAAATAACGAGTATAGTGTATATTAATACTATAAGATCATCACTTACTATGCGGGAAAGAGAAGTACTTTTATTAATGTACTAAAGATTAAAAGGTTTTTCTTCATGGTTGAAACGATAAAAATGTTTAGAGTTTAACGATTGATTTCTATTTGTATCACTTGACGTTCATGCATGAATCGAATCCTTGTTAGACTACTATATCATCTAATGCTAGCTGACTATGATGTTCGTGAATAATTCAACCTTCTTGTGTTATTGGAATAAGCAACATACGAATGAGTGGAAATTTACAAATTATCCTAAAGCGCGTTATGGATGTGGCTATAAATAGATCGTCAGGTAAAAAATCAATAAAACAAGCATTGACACTACCTATAACGAAAAAAATCTCTAAAACCATTTGAATGAACTAGCTAAACCGCATAACACAAACTACAAGCTTTATCTTAGAGAATTTATTTTCATTGCTTATTCCTGTATGAATTCTTTGAAAGAAAGCGAGCATTGTCGCTAGAAACTTACGAACAGTTAGAGAAATTATGCGGATATAAAATTCGTATCAAAGGAGATAAGGACAAAATCTTCGATTCGTTGATTGGAAATGTTTCCGTAATTCCTCGGCCGCTCTTTGAACGAGTATATATTTGAGCGATATGTAGACGATGAATTATACTACTGAGCATGGTATTTATTTATATTACTTAATATTGACAATGAATGCATTCTTCAACAATGGAATTTTTGCGCTTCATTCATCGCGTCTGTTAGTTTTGAATACCAAATTTTGCACGAGCGTACGCATCTAATTGTTTGCTTTTGTTTTACGACACAATCCTGTTCTTGAGGGTTATTTTAATTGACAAAAGCAACTACGTTATGAGAAGACGTCTTTTCCTGCTTGATACATTGTTTCAGCTTCATTGATAGTAATTAGGAATGATAGCTTTGGTAAATGTTAATACCACAATAATAATAGAACGCAGACATTGTTACCAGTTAATAAATTAAAATCTTAAATTTGTCAAAGCAGCCAAATAGCTTTTTTTAATTGACATTTTAATTTGCCCAAAAATTCTTATCTTTTATATTGAGTGTAATTTTATTGTGCTGAATTTGATGAAAACCCTTCCAAGATAAAATTACAATGAAGAAGCCAAGAAAAAAAAAGAAAAAACACCATATGAAAAGGAGTAAGTAAATCATTCAATGTTAAATATTATAACTATTATATATCAATAAATAGCATTGTAAACTTAAGATACTATTAAATATTAATATATCTGTTTTCAAAAATGCTTTGTCTGTAAGTTCAAATTATATTATAATATATAATGCTTTATTTCAAAAGCCTACACAATAATAACAATAAATTCAGCTATTTATCACTGAGCCTTCAAGGGAATCTTCCAATGTCTAAACATCGTCACTACTTCTCCCATTATCTTCATCAGAATGGTCTAACAATGTTTCAATATCTGGTACACAGACAAACTGCTTAGATACCTGACCTAGGCAATATGCACCCTTCTTTGTTGGATCAAGTACCATAATGTTTTGTAGGAATGAACACTCTGTTCCAGAATAAACCTGTAGAGAATAAAATTTGAGACTCCACAAATTTGATATTTGTAAGACAACGGTTAAATATACATACATCTAATTCAATGTTTCCTAACTTTAATTTTGTTTCTACAGACTTATAGACAACCAACTTCCCAACCATTCCTTCTAAATGCCGAGTTCCTTTTGAATCTTTTTGTTGGTTATCCGCTTTGTCATCCTTTCTAGACTCGGTATTCGCATTGGCTCTAAATGCAGTTGATGCAGCAGATGCAGCAGATGCAGCAGCCTCAGCAACTGATTCAAATTCGGGTAGTATCGGAGGTAATTGAAACAAAAACAAATGATTATCCTGAATATCATTTAGAAATTAGATATTATAATCAAACCAAAAATCAACCATTGTCGTGACACATATAATTCTGCGTATTCTTACTTCCTCATTAAATGTAAATGGTTCAACTCTTTCCATTTGTTGTTCCGCAAGAGATGCAGACGTGTCGTTATTCTCTAATGAATTAAGAGTCTCTGCCTGATCCGGTGCTTCAAATAGAGTAACAGGGGCCCAGGGGTCTTCGCAAAAAGAAAATGCTAAATTTTCCGCAATAACCACATCCGATTTCAGCCGATTATCCGAGAAGAGTCGGCTTCCAGTACGCGTCACGCTCTCGCCATCAACTTCAATGGCATGCGAAGACATAGCCGACGGTCCGTAAGCAAATGGCCCAGAGGCTGTGAGCACTTGATTTCGTAATCGAGATCGCTGGTTCGGCCGGCTTGACGCTGTTTGTGCTGTGGTTCCCGTGTTTGACACATGAGCCTCTGTTGCACTTGATTCATCTTTTACAACTATAGCTTCAGAAGGCATATCTACAGAAAAACTTTCGGCAGTCTCAGCTTTAGAATCTCCATCTCCGGGCGCTGTTATTGTGGTTTTCTTCCGCCGGGGAGGAACCGAAGGCCTAAACGTCATTTTCTTGAAGCCACCAAGAGTAACATCTCCGCCAAAACCTGTATTTGAAGAAAGCATGCCCATTCCGCTCAATTGTGATCCATCCCCCTGTAAATAAAAGTGTCTTAATGATGTTAGCACGTAAGTAGACTGTAAAAAATAGGACATATCTAGCAACAAACCCCAAAGGTAACATCTCGAAGTCTCAGAGATGCAAGCCTTCCAGGTGCAGGCGCTTCGACTGTATTGTGGAGTGAGCCTAGTCTCCGACCTGCAGTCAACGGCGACAAATTACTTGAGGATGCTGGAGGTGAAGCCTCGGCATTTGCTGAATTAGAAGGAGAGTTGGACCTCCCGCGCTGACTGTTACCACCGCGTCTAGGCGTCCGCGGGTTTCCACGAGTAGACATCGAATAAACTGTGCAGGATCAGGGTTCAATCTAGTAATACATGTCACATGACAATCTTATTAAAAACACGTCGCGTTGAACTCGACTGGCTTGTAGAAAATGGATGAACTCACCCAAGCTTGCAGCTTGATGGATAACTTGATAGCGAAGCGTCACTTATTAACAGCTGTCAAGTCAGAGAACTTTGAATTATTTCCTAATGACATACTGTCACTCATGCCTGCTGATAAAACTAGCCATGGAAGTAAGACGAGGTGTGTTTGATGTTATTGAAACAGAATTATTCGGTCTACATCTAAGTATCTTTCTAGAATTAATACAGATGCTCTAAAAGAGTATGCAGCGAGGGAAAGATTTGAAATGGAAAATCTACAGTCAGAACTGGAGTTTATTCAACAGAGTGTAAGATTTCTTGCAATCAAAATTCAGACTGAAGAGCCAAAAACCTAATTTTCGTGCTTCACATACCAAAATAAGTTTGACAACTGTCAGGATGACAGAGAGATTGACGACAAGTTGCTTGTCGAACTAAGGGAAATATCATCTACTTTAAATCGACATCTGGCCAAATTTGTGGACGTCTATGATAACGAGCTTGCCATATGGACAAAGAATACTAATGCAGAGAAAATCGAATTTGGTAAGATTCTTTTTGAAGGTCTCTGGCCATTGTGATTTTTCTCTTATATTTTCTACTTCCCTAGGATTGGGACCAAGAGTGCGAGAAGCTCACATACGCATCTGCCAGTTGCATGAGGTAGATAGTATGTGATCTTGTGGTTTTTCCCTACTTGACGTATTGAGAATGTGCCAACATGATTTTATGGTTAATAGACTCTCAACAACATGGAAGAAATACGTAAGACACACAATGACATTATGTATGACGCACCAGGCTGTTCCCGCAATGTACAGTATTCGGAACAGAATACTGATGAGATGAATTCAAATACCCAGTTAAGCAATGATGCTATTGTTAAGTTGGAGCTCGTGGACGCAATATTAAGAGATGGTCTTTTGAGGAGAAAACGCGGGGTAGCCAATAAATCCATCAATACAGCCACTTCATTATAAGCACGACCATCCCAAACTTCTGTCTTAAAAGAGATAGTAATTTCCATTTAAATCTCCCTTTGAATAATGAATAGCGAAGAAAGATCTTGTATGAATGACAGCTGCACAAATACATTGATATGACACGTTCCATGGAATTTTAAATTGGAAGAGGCAAGACACAATTAAAAGCTTTTAATGTAATACTTTATTGGTATAAAAGATATACTAATATTCTGCCTTTAGATGGTTATGAGATATCAATATTCTCAGCCTATTATAAGATATATGAGTGAAAAACAGCACCTGTGGCGTACCATTACCAGTACATTTGGTTTGTTCGTAAAGCATAAACAGTTGAATCAATTCGAAATCGTCGCCGCTGGGGACTCATTAGAGGAACAGTGTAGTTGTCCACACAACCAACGTCTCGCGTTGCTGTTTTGCTATTCTCGGCTTGTGCGGTCAACACCCAGCATCTATCCAATGACCAGGTTTGCACACACGCAAGAGAAAAAGCAACTGTAATTAACCTGATGGGGGAAATTTGGTTACATTCTAATTGAGGGGGAAAGCAACAACGTGAATAAAGAGAATCACATATAAATGTATTAGACGTGGAAGAACATTTCACCTCACCGTGCAGTCAGCCCATCTTTCGTGTGTTCTTCAATTCCAAACGAGAATAAAAGGAATATTGACAACTGAACTATGTCAGTCAGTCCCGCATAAATTTACCGTCCCAATAATTTTTTAAAGTCTCGTATACCCGCAACATCAACTTCGCGTGCACGCGCCTTTACCCGCAAATTACGATCGTTAGTAAGCAAGACGACTGTTGCGATATTATTTAGATCAGAATCATTTCGAGTTTGGCGAGTGCTGCTATTTTGGTTGCTGATATGCCAAAAGCATATTCCTAATATAAGATCATCAAGATTCTTCCTTTTATTTTCCCCTTCGCCGAAATCAAACATTTCCTTGAAACTGATGTCGGACACATAGTTGCCCTTGCTTGTTTGGATCTTGAGCTTCCTGGATCGTTTTGCCAGTAATGTCTGTTCAATATACGTAATGGCCTCTGCTGAAGCATTGCCAAGCGGTGGCGGATTATGACTTAGTCCATCCAGCTCTGTGATAACTATAAAACAAGCGTGCAATAAAGTGTCTTAATTATAAATCAAGTGAAAAATCTGCAAAGCCTTGCCGATATTTACCTACTAGTGGAACTATAACAGTCCATTTCTCGCACTGTATGATCTCTTTCATCATCTTCAAGTCACCTATGAAACAATTGGTGTCTATTACAAGACTAGTGATATTCGGCCTGATTCGCGAAGTTGCAGCATTTTTCCTCAAACCCTTCTGGCTACGTAGGCGTGAAGTCACTTTGACTGATGGACTGTTCCTTGTTGCCGCAAGTAGAGCCTCTAACTCCAGGCGACGTTTCTGTGTCACAAAGACAGCAAGTTAAAATAACATATTTCTAGGATATTCATAACAATCATTGAACACATACTTTTAACTCTCTTATCTCGTTATTCCCGCCTAGCTCTTCATCCTCATCTTCATCCTCATCTTCATCATCGTATTCGTTTGAATCACCACTTTCTGCTTCAATTTCATTAACATCTTTCTCAATTGGTATGTTTCCGTTGGATTGGATTTTGTCATCAATCGGATCAATATCAGAGATCACGGACGAACGAAAGGTTGCTTTCTCAGAATCAAATACAAGTCCGGAAAATAGCTGTGATAAAAATTAAAATGTTTAATCCATTTGATTGAAAAGAAAAAACGACTGACTGTATGATAAACCACATTCTCTTACT
Source organism: Paraglomus brasilianum (assembly GCA_910592345.1). Taxonomy (NCBI): domain Eukaryota; kingdom Fungi; phylum Glomeromycota; class Glomeromycetes; order Paraglomerales; family Paraglomeraceae; genus Paraglomus; species Paraglomus brasilianum. The sequence goes on from CAJVPI010000275.1 coordinate 25,494, forward strand.
TCGCTAAGAATAACGCCGAGCTCAAGAATTCGGTATCGGCGACCCTTAATGACATCCTGGTTCAACCATGAAGAATATTGCGTCCGTACACTTTCACTTAACAATTGAGCATCCTGATTTTCGATGCTCCTAATAAGTGACTTCCTATCGTCTTCAGACAATTTTGGCGAGTAAACTCTTTCTAACCACACAATTCCGCGTAATTCCCAATCCTCAGGTAAGACGGGATTTCTCAACAGAAATTTACTGGCAGAGTTTCTCTCATCCAACAAGTCTGTTACTATCTCCTTAGTTAAAGCAACTTCTTCGGCAATATGGGTGAGAAATCTGGCAAGCGCAGACCAAAATTCACTTAAAATCGAATTGCCTATCATTGCATCCCATACATTTTTACGAACGTCCTCAGCGTTTGTTTTGAAGACACCACTGGCAACCATCCAAAGCAACACAATTTCGATGTACAAAATCCAACCCTCCGATGTGGGATTGGGTCCGGAATTTGCATCTAAGCTAGTATACTTAAGCATAAACTTATACATAAGCTTGAAGGTCAACCTACAAGCCTGAGAAAATGCAAAATCAGCCGCAACCGTTTGCGCATAATTATTCCCCATATCATCAAAGGGTCTCAGTGCGTGTTTGAATGATGATGCCTCTTTGCTTCCATAATCATAAAAACTGGATAAATTAATGGTTGCCATTTTCAAAAACAAATCGCATGATTGACACTCCGCGGGCGTCCCATCGTCATTGTCTGTACACGCACGCAAAAGAAAAGCTTGTTCAATTTCCTCAAAACGCTCAAGTCCAATTTTCGTAAAAAGCATTCCATGCAGGCGCACAAATAGACCAAGAAAGGTTTGGTGCTCAGCTGGTTCACTTAAGGAGAAAGTTGTGCTACTTGGACGAGATCGCATAGATTCACCCTTCGCTTTCGTTGGGCTTGATTCGAGGGAAGTAAAGCGTTTTCTATTGTTCTCGAAAAACAACACGAGCGATTCCCGAGCAGTGAGAAATGGAATCTTGACCATGAGGCTGAATAGTCGAAATAGGTTATTCGTAGTTCCATTACAACCGAAGTCTTGCAAACTTGAAAATCAACTAAGACAAACCTCCGACAATAATAATATAGGATTCTTAGCTCGTTCTTTGGTGCCAGGATAGCTAAATGGTGATAGAACTTACCTGAAAGTGTGCATGTCAGGTAATTAACATGTTGAAATCACATTCGTTATAACCAAGCAGATAGGACTGCAACAGTCATTGATAAATACCATTAGTAGGATTGAGCTTAACGCCCATAAGATACCAGCTAGAAGCAATGTCTGCCAAACTATCTCGACTAACTTCTAGATCGTCCACGCTGTAGCTCCAGCGATACCTCGAAATATCACCAAGACAGTCAACACATCTGAACCATCGTGGAGTCTTAAATTTTTCACCTACATTCTCCGAATCTTTATCCATTTGAACGATCATTAGTTTATAAAATTCCTCTGCTTTATCCAAAAAATCATAGAACTTGGTTAACATGATGGATGAATCTGATGACTGAAATCTCTCCATTTTAATAGCCTGGCGAAACTTCTCTATCAAAGAGTAGAAACAAATTTTCCAGCATTTCGTCTCTATTTCATTCTTAATAGCAAGCGAGTGATGCAAATGAATATACTGCGCATACTTTCTTGACAACCTGTAGGAAGTAAAAAAGAACAATTATTAAACTTTGCTGAAACAATGTATTACGCAGGGTTTGCATACCGTATGCGTAAATCCACTTTCTCTCGCCAGTAAGTTTCATCTTTAAGAAACTTTCCATTCTTCAAGTAACTATTGAAATGAAGGTCATCTTCCGCAATTTGAGATTCTAGCTGGTAAATCTCTTCAAGAAGCAACTTGATCGCACTAGAAGTAGCATCCTGCTTGCTCACATTTTCGCCTTTCAAAACATTGCCCGAGTTTGATAAGCTGCTTGTGCTTCCACCACGAAACTGATAGCAACGAGCACGCGCAACGTCTTCGTCAACTAGATTTCTGCTCCTACGCCTAGACGATGATTTCTCCACGGCAGATTTTGATTGCCCACTTGACTCTTCGCGAGTTTGTAAAACGGCTTGGTGACCAACAATTTTGGTTTCAGACTCAAAGGATCCATGTGACGAGTTGCCAGTCGTTAGATACTTTGACGTAGGAATCACAGGATCACGTTCTGGATCGAAGAGCCGACGATTATTGGGTTTTGACACAGTATTTCTTTTATAGTCCTCACTATCATCGGACTTTGTCGCCTTGGGTATAGGATCATTGGTCGGATCAAACAGTTTTCGAGGCGTTCTCGAATAATCCCGACGAGCGTTGTTGAGTTCCCTTGAACTAATACTAGCAGAGTGCCTATGCCGACTCGTCGATTTCCCTTGTCCTAACGTACCAACACGCTGATCAGTCATTGCAAGTCTTAAGTTAATTAATATCTGATATCTAATGAATTAAATATCATCCATTATCACGTGATTATACAAGTACAGTATTAGTATACCGAACTCGTTTACCGAATTTTCATTATTATTAGTTAGGGTTATACCGAAGGAATTCTGGCTCCCCCGTTTTTTAAATAGTAAAATTCCCTCGTTATAACGAATTTAATAGTAAAATCTTCGTTATACCGTGCCGAAGTTCGATGCAGGATTTTTACATAGACTACTGACTACTAATCCGAAGTTTTATCACGTGATAAAAATTGTAGAATAGTGATTGGTTGTAGCAGATGAAGATCATACCGCATTTCGTGCCTACTGTTTTTAATTCCAGTAATCACGTTTATGATACTCGCCCATCAAACATAAGCAAGGAAATGATGACAGATGACGAAATTGTTTCTTCCTTCTTTCCCGCAGAAGAAGAGGAAGGTGATGATGAAAGTAGCTCGAAATCTCTCCCGTCTTTAATAAAGATGCAGTAGTCGCACTTGAAATGTCATTCAACTTCCTTCAACAAGGTGACATAGAAATAAATTACGATGAATTTAAAGCCTTTCGTGCGTTGAAGAGAAAGGTGGGATTGCAAAGTAAAAACAAACTCTAATAGATTCATCTATTACTGATTAGTATAATTATTCTATCATATTCATGTATTATTGTTTGTAAATTGAAGTAAAGATATTATTCACATAAGTCTCGTTATAACGAATATTGCTTGACGCTAGGCCTAACTTCGTTATATAGAGGTACCTCACTATACCGGATGTCTCGTTATAACGAATCATGGATGCCTCCCCCGACACTTTGGTATAACGAGGTTCGACTGTACTCAGGATTTGTTGCTTCTAGTCAGGATACAAGGTAGTTTCCAGTAAAAAAGTTTAAGAAACGCGAATCAATAGGATGTATGGTATCAAAAAATGGATTTTCCAAGTCAGCAATTTTATATGCCGAAAATTGTTTTAGCTTCTGAAAAATTATTATTATAATAACTTGCGAAGACGCAAGAGATTTCCTTAGGAAATTTCTTTAGATAACAAAGAGTTTAAATTAGGTGATTTTATTACTATATCTGGCAAAGGAAAATCCCTTGTTGCTTAATCCACAAATATTGAAGTTCAACCTCCTCTCTGATGCTCGAATTCCTCTTTCTGAAGACATTTACATTGGAATTTCATGAAATAAAGCAAATATATCAATACCATAATATTTCTTTTTCGAATATTGCCCGAAAAGACCACAGGAAGTGACAACTGTCGAGTTTTTCCTTTCTCGGGTTGAGAGAGAAATTGTTGGCTTTAAATGTGAGATTTGCATTTCCAGATAGTCTAGAGTCAACTGTGCTCATACCAATTAAAAACTCAGTTGCAGAATGAAGCTTGTAACATAGTGGATACAGCATTAGTGTCTACATTAGAATCATTGAAAATGTTACTTTAAACCCGAAGGGCACATGTCCCCCCGAAGGGTGTTCCATCTAACAGAGTAACTTACAACATAATACTCAACAAAAATACACTTGATTATTTTACTGACCTTATTCGTTTTCACAAGTTTCGATTTATCATTATCTTCGTTTTAATACACATCTTCGCCATATTGAAGAGGTGATCGTGGCCAGTTTGGTATTGTCGTGCCGACTACTACGGGAGAGCAGATAATAACCGGCACTTGGTATTTAGCTAGCTAGTCTCGGCAGAGCGTGGTTAGATAAACCTCGGGTTACAGTTAGTGACCTTGTTCAATCAGAGCTTTTCACTTACTATTACGAAAACCTTACCGTCGTAAATCCTGGATATATTAATTGCGCTCGAGTAACTCTGTCGGTGTTCTTAGTCTGCCGTTGGGTACAATAGTATTTTAATTATAATAATGCGTATCTACATAAACAATTAACTATCTTACCAGGGAATGCATCATTGACAATTTATTTCAGAGTATAAAGAACTACAGTCAACCCTCTTTATAGTCACCCCCTCTATAAGCACATCATATGAAAACCTCTTTATAAGCACACCATGTTTGGGAACCAATTACTATTAAACTTATAGGAAAAACCCTCTATATAGTCACACCTCTTTATAAGCACATTTTCAACAAAAGTTGCATTGTCCCCGACAGCGTGACTATAGAGAGGGTTGACTGTACTCGTTTATTTACAATAAATGAATCGAAAGTAATTAGAACATTATAAACATGGGCGGACGAACCTTCAATCTAACTGAAATCTACGCTACTTTTATATCTTTCGGCGGACTAATTGATCTATTTCTAGCCGCTATTACTATTACAGCGCGATGCTGTATCGCCTTTTCTATTTCCCATTGTATCACTCTGCTTGTGTACCCACGATGTCAATTCCGCAGCTGTTACTGGCCGACCGAAATTCAGAGACCGTTTATCAGAAACTATGTGTTTAAAATAATGGGTAGAATCAAAAAAATGTTAATTCGCATACCTCCAACAACTTCATCTTCAAACCAACTGCAATCAATACCATATCCATCGTCACCTTTTGTTACTTCGTCTGGTGAGCTCAGCAGCAGTGGCAGCTTCGTACATCTTCTCCTTATAATGTCTCCAAAAATTGCTCACTTCCGCTGATTCTAAAAAAGCCGAAACCTGTAATAGTAGCCGGGAAAGGTTTCGACTCGGCTGGCGAGCATATGATTCATCTGAATCTGTGGTTGTTTGTATTCTTCTGGGAACAGTCGTTAGACCAAGGACCATAGCAAACTTCGTGTTTGCGGCAATGTTTACATGAGACAGTACATCATCATCGTCACAAGTCGAGTTCTCGATACTCAAGAAAGCTAATAAATAATTTCGGCCCAATGTCCTTCAAAGTTAAGTTTCAAATAAAAGTCAAATTAACAGCCTTAGCAGGATCTTACAAAATCGAAAGTCAATCACTGCTTAGAGAACTACGATATAAACGGTGACGTATTCTTTTCTGAACTCCGACGGTGCCACAAAGAATCAATCTTAAGCTATCACATGGAGTTTTGCGTTCTTTATTTGTTAAGCTATCACATGGAGCGACGATGTGTCATCATTGTTTATATGAAATATGGTTCAGTGTGTGTGCAGATTTTGATGACGGCAAATCTCCGTTATAGTAAATAATCTTTATTCGTAACTGCATTATTATTATGATTATTATGAGTAATTAGAAAGACAATGTCATATCATACTGCATATCGTGTGAATAAATCGAGAGACTGTTCCACTATTCTTCGATGAATCCAAGCAGAATCTTCTGATCAATCATAGAGAAAGTTCGCTATGCTGTTACTAGAGTACAATCAATATATCCAGGATTAGTGTCACTTTACGGCGGGAAGGTTTTCGTAACTGCAAAGCCCTGATTGAACAAGGTAACCCGGGATTTATCTAGAGAAGGAGACGCCACGCTCTGCCGAGACTAGCTAAATTCCTAGTGCCGATTATATTCTGCTCTCCCGTAGTAGTCGGCACGACAATAGTTACCTGGTCAGTCTACACGACTGTTTGAGTTTCATAGTCATTCGATAATTCTTCATTCAATTCACATGCACCAGTGTGTTCAATGTGTTGACTCGGACTTGTTTTGTGTAAAAACATGAGAATATCTATAACATGAACGCGGACAACGAAACAGACAAAGAATATGAGCAAAAAAGGGGCGGTCCTGTAACCTAAAGCCATCTATCTTTTCCAAAACCTACTGCATGTGTACGAAGTTGAATGGATAAGATGATCAGGAACCGTTCTGTGAGCCAATATTCACAGAAACGAAGACTACTTAATTCTAACTTTTCTCAAAGTTTGTTCACATTACTTGTGCTGTCTCGTAAGCAAGAATATAATGATAGCATTGGCCTTCCGCTCATACAGTGTAAACGTATGATATACATGAGTGAATCCGCAGATTGATTATCTGTAAAACGCATGCAGAAAACATCCACGTATGCTGACGTTATCAACAATTAGTGCAGTTTAATCAAATTCTATCATAAAATTATTTTTATGGACACACTGAAGGTACAGAAAAATTGAATCGGGATATGAAATGGTAAAAATAAGTCGAAAGAATAAATGCGTTCGTTTTAAGAATTACACAAAGTGGTTTGAAAAATGATATGGAAGCGAGTATGATTAGAAAAACGTACCATGTATCTGTTTTTAACAAACTAGTCTGCGAACTTGAAGAGGTCAGCAAAAAGATTTTTTTTTGAAAATGAATAGCATCTTCTAATCGAATTGTTTCTGAATTGGATACACTAATCAAGAAATAGAAGGAGTAATGTTTTGCCAAATGGAGTAAGCTATGTAACGGAGAAATTATTATTATCTACGACTGTTGATTGGCCAGCTGCATCCCGTTTTATAGTCTTGACAAACTATTATGGACCTGGTACTCGCGACAGATGAAATCGATTGTGCGAGGTGAGGTCACAGGGACCATGTCGTAACCAGGTAATGTTGATATTGTTACAGACTTTGTACCTCGCCAAGAGGTCATTCATCGTCCATTACACAGATTTCGGAGATTTAGTGCATGAAAACGTATTATTCCATGAAACGACCGGCCGGGAACATACGAGTCTAGTTAAATATTGCGACTTCCTGTAAACAGCGTTTGGGTCAGTTTCACTCTCCACGAGAAACGTTCTTTATTAGATTGTTATTTATTGCATCAGTAAACGGCTAACTAGTAACGTCAGTTCCGATCGTTTGATATTGTAACACACAGCCTAATGTGCTTATTTTGACAGTTGATAGCCTGATTATGCAGTTAATATGATTGGTGAGAGGTATTTTTTAATATGCAATTGCAATTATGTGATAATCACTTGATCAGATTCTTGATTACCAAAGAGTCTGTGCAAGTTGTAGTTGTTATCTCTTGAATAATTGCGCTCTTGCAGCAGGTAGCAGCCTCAATATTGGGATCAGGAGATTATCAGTGTTTGATGATCGATGTCCTAAATTTAATCCGAAATTCATAAATCCATTTTTTGCCTGATCTGCGTGATGGCCAGATAAAAGCGACAAATTCCGTAGTGATCTGACCTTGTGACATATCAGATGATAGAAAACACACTTTAATTGGTATTGTTAAACTTGGATCGTGGAGATAATGTGTCTCGAGAGGAATAATCAGGCTTATTGTTGTTCCTCATTTTCACATTCACAGTTACAGACCTCATTACGTCATAACAAACTGATAATATTTGTTTGGTTATTGTATGGTTGTATCACATTTTAATAGATTCCCTCGCAGCACAACACCGTCCGTTTTCCTTGGTTCGCTTTTTTTATAAACTGAATACAAATATGGTAAGATATACCAATATAATTGTCGAATATTGCACTACAGCAGGTAAAACGCGCGATATCGTTGATATCAACCAGTTCACCATTCCCATTCAGTGGAACCTTGCGCAAATAATACTTTTAATTATGGGAAAGATAGCGACAATCGAATACTTTTGGTAAAGTTGCTACAACAATAATACATGTTTTTATGCTATTCCAGCAACATAATCTTTGGTTGTTTGCGTGGTCTTGAACGAATAAAATGTCTAAATATTTGCTATATACTTGCGAAAAGAGCCAACAATCAGAAATAACAACCAATAACCAAATTATTGCGTCCAACATTGTGAAAAAATTTGATTGATATCCATTTCCAATACAAGAACGCGGGTCACAAAGGAGCGTCTTTACTTAGAAGTAGCAATAAGGAGGTTGTAACCTGTAAACAGTAACAGATTATGGTTAATCACTCATCATCCGATTGGTTTTTGTTATCGCTAACACACACGCATCCCGTGCTCCTCTCGTGTATCCATTCTCGTTAAGAGATATTGTCAAAGCCTCAATGTCTGAGGGAGGAAAGGATATAAACCATGGTAGTCCCCAATGGATACGGCATCTTTAAAGATCAAAAGCTGTCTACGATCGTACTTATAAGACATAAGCTTTAACGAGATATTCTGTTACGTTCATTGCATGCACCAAATATGTCGCAAACTAGTAGTAATATTTTAGAAATTACTGAGGTCGAAACCCCCGAAAAACCACCTACTATAACGTCTTCCAACTCTGGAACACTCGCAGAAGACTACCAATCATCGGCAAACACCAAATTCAAATCTCTTGACATTGTTAGTAATCTTCTTAAAATCTAGTTTCGTGCCTGTCACACGTTAACCAACAACAGTATATTCTTTAGGATGAGCACCTGTTGAACGCAGAACAAGTTGCCAGTCGATACAATGTCAACATCAACATTTCTAAACCCGCTAATTCAAATGGATTATCAACTGACGACGCCAAACAGCGTGTGATTGAAGAAGGACAAAACGTTCTAGCGCCGCAAAAGAAAACTCATCCTATCGTTAGATACTTGAAATGTTTGTGCGGCCCGTTCAATTTATTGTTAATTGCCGCTGCAATCTTTGAGTATGCTGTGCTTGGTGTTGATTTCAAAGACAATAAGGCTAACGTAAGTTTACTATGCTTTGGCATATCCTAATCAAATTTTAATCACGTGTGACTAACTCGATGTATTTATTATACCTTTTAGATCTATCTTGGTGCCGTTCTATTTGGTGTTGCTTTCATTAACGCCTACATCGAAGTTTACCAACTACAGAAGTCTGCTGCAATTCTCGAGTCCTTTTTGAATATGATTCCACAAAAATGCATGGTACGACGAGATGGAAATTTGGTTCAAATTCTGGCTGCAAATCTTGTCCGCGGAGATGTGGTGTTTGTGAAGATGGGCGACAAAATTCCCGCCGATCTTCTCCTATTTGCTGCTACAGACATGAAAGTAGATAATTCCTCCCTGACTGGCGAAGCAGAACCACAAGAACGAACAAATTTCAATATTCAGAAAAATCCACTAGAAGCCACCAACCTCTGTTTCAATGGCACAATTGTAATCTCTGGAGAGGGCTATGGCATTGTCATTCGTACTGGGGAGAGTACCGTGTTGGGTCAGATTGCTAACTTGACTTCTAGAGAAAAGAAAAACAGATCCCCATTGGCCCGCGAAACTGACGACCTCGTGAAAATTATATCAGGACTTGCCATAATCTCTGCTGTCGTGTTCTTCTTTTGCGGTCTGAAAGTATACAACAACAACATTGCTCTTTCTCTCAATTTTGCCATGTCTGTGCTAGTTGCCTGGGTACCACAAGGTTTGCCAGCAACGGTAATGATGCTACTCACAGTCGCTGCCAAGCGCATGGGTAAACGAAACATATTAGTCAAAGATCTACAAAGCGTGGAAACATTAGGTGCTATTACTCTATTGGCTACTGATAAAACCGGCACTTTGACTAGAAGTCGAATGTTTCTCTCCTATATTTGGTCCGAATCGAAGTTACACACGACTTTCAAACATCAGAATGAATCCGTCGAACCATTCGACCCTGAAGCCGCCGGCAATCAAGAAATCGTTAATATTTCTATCCTATGTTCGCGTGTAAAATTCAATCGCACTGATATCCCATTCAGTGAGCGTGAAATCCTCGGCGCTCCAACGGAAACTGGTCTCGTTCAGTTTGCCAGTCAACACGTGTCCAATTATGATGAAGTCGTCGATGCCTATCCAACAGTTTTCGAAATTCCTTTCAACCCTAACCTCAAATGGGCTCTTTCGATTCACAAAAAGAAACACGCAAATGGCGAGTTGATTCTCTACATGAAAGGCGCTCCGGAACGCGTCCTTCGACTTTGCTCCACTATATTTTTAGACGGCGTAGCAGTGCCATTGACAGATGAACATAAAGAACAGTTCCACGATATATACGAATTCATGGCATCGAAGGGTCACCGTGTATTGGCTTTTGCACGGCTATCACTACCAGGCAGTCAATATCCAGCCGATTACAGTTTCACAAGGGATGAAGTAGATAACATACTGGGTAATCTGTGTTTTGTTGGCGTGGTTTCTCTCGAAGATCCTCCAAAGCATGGCGTCCGCGAAGCCATTGGTCGCTGTCGTACTGCGGGCATTCGCGTTATAATGATAACCGGTGACCATCCTCTAACAGCCGAAGCTATTGCACGTAAAACCAATCTTATGCTATCTGATACAAAGGAGCAAGTAGCAAAGCGTACTGGACGACCAATTGATTCCATTCATGAAGAGGAATACAAAGCAATTGTCATTCATGGAGAACAGATTGACACTTTGAGCGACTTTGAGTGGGATAATATATTTTCCAAGGATGAAATTATTTTTGCCCGTACGTCACCTCGACACAAACTTGAGATTGTTAAGCGAGCTCAAAACATGGGACATATTGTGGGAGTAACCGGGGATGGTGTGAATGATTCTCCTGCCCTCAAGAAAGCCGACCTGGGTATTTCTATGAATAATTCTGGCTCGGATGTATCGAAGGAGGCTGCTTCTATGATATTATTGGATGATAATTTTGCGTCTACTATAAAAGGAATCGAAGAAGGTCGTCTAATTTTCATCAACCTTAAGAAATCTGTTCAGTATGTAATTACTCACTTGACCCCAGAAATTTATGCTGTGCTCCTATTTGTTATCGTCCCTCTGCCATTGCCTCTGTCAGCCATTCAAATTTTGCTCATCGATTTGGGCTACGAATTATTTATTGCCATGTCCTTTGCTTGGGACAAGCCAGAAGATGCTACGAAATTGATGAAGTTGGCTCCTCGAAGACCAGTCACGCCGAAAACCATACAAAATTTACGTCGACGCGCTCTCTTGCGTACACCTACTGTTACGGATCCTGAGACAGGATTGCCTCGGAAAACTTCCAAAGTGAACCGATTCTTTACGCAACTTAAAAAACCTGCAAATATAGAATGGTGGAAACAGATGTTTGAATTCAGCGGAGATGGAGAAGTTCTTGTTGACTGGAATATTTTAAGTTACGCTTACATAGAAGTCGGAGTTCTCGAAACATTATTCGCGTTATTGGCATACTTTGTTGTCTTGAATCACCACGGTATATCGCCAACTGATGCGCGCTTTATGCAGAAAGATGGTTCATATTTTCTCAGTAGTTCACCCGATTTCACAAATGCTCGTGGCGATACCATAACTGGGGATCAACAAGTCGAAGCTCTAAGCCAAGGACAGTCGATCTACTACCTCTCAATTATGATTCAGCAAATGTTT
>CAJVPI010000276.1:0-37059 GCA_910592345.1 Paraglomus brasilianum
CTGCTACTAAATCTTAAATTATGAACGTGTTTTGCATATTAGTCTCAAATCAATGGATATAATATAATTGAACAAGACTATAATATGATTGTGACTGTAAAGAAGGTAAATCACTATGAAAATGACAACTTAAGTTGAAAATGACTGGGACCGGAGCAGCCTGTGACTGTATAGGAGGTGTGACTATATAGGAGGTGACTGTAGGGGAGGTTGACTGTATTAGTATACCTTTCATTTGTCGGCGGGTAATCGAACCGACCAATAAAAAAATGACATTACGTGAATCACGTGAGTTGCACTTAGGGAAATAAATCTATTACTACTAGAACGAATCTGTTGCAATTGCAGAACACGGGAGGGCATTTATCCGACCGAGCAAAATGTTGCATTTAGCACTTATGGGGGTTGCATTTATGGAGGGTTTACTGTACATTGATTCAGCTCTCTTGTCTATGGAAAAATCAACGCAGTCTTTCAGAAATACACAGAGTCGAATCAGATCATTGCAGTTTTTATAAACATTAGTTTTTTGAGTTGGTGAACAACAAGTCTGGTTGCTTCCTTCAAATTCCCTCGACTTGCTTTCATCCAATGCTGTATTCGGCCATTGAACGATATGGTTATCCGGATCATGAAAAATGCTCGCTTCTCTAACTATTGATTCGATTTTAGGATCCAATGCAATTTGTTGCGAATTCTTTTGAATTTGAGTATCATATATTTCATTCGCTATTTCTTATAAATATGCGTTTTGTTTTCAAATAGAAGGCGAAGCAAGTTTTCGTATTAACAATAACACAGTGGTGATCATAACCATGTTAATCCTCGTCACATTACCGTCACCACCATGGTGTGTATTTCATAATCTAATCAGAGATTAATTTATTTAAAGCTGTGAATTTTCACTTTTTCTTAGACAATGGCTTAACAAAAGGTAAGAAATCCCTTCCATCCATGTATGGCCTCAAAGGTTCCGGTATGATAACACCCTGAATTATTTAAATAAAAAAATTAGTCGTTGGCCCCAAACAATTATCATCTAATGTAAATATTCACCTCAGGAGTCTGCCAGTTCTCCAAAAGACAACACAAAGTCCTTTCAGTAGCACAAAGTGTAGCATTTAAACAATGCACATATTTCTTCTCTCTATCCCCCATCTTCTTTGTACCACAACGTATCTCCAACCTCCTGCTTTGATAATCAGTACAATTGCTGCAACTGACTAGTTCCTTATACTCTCCTTGGAATGGGAACCATGCCTCAAGATCATATTTCTTTGCTGCAGCATTATTCAGTGAACCAGAGACAATAGAGACAATACGATAAGGCAGGCCGAGTGATTGATAAAACTCCTCCGAGTTGGAAATCATACGATCAAATTCATCCCATGAGGTTTCAGGTGTGGTAAGAACGAACTGTTCTATTTTTTCAAATTGATGTACACGGAAGATACCCCAGGTGTCTTTGCCATGGGCTCCAGCTTCCTTGCGGAAACATGTTGAGTAACCCGCATATCTTTGAAAATCAAAGCGTAAGACAATTTGTAAGAAGAAATCAAGGTATTTATATATATTGATTGAGAGAAATATGATTTCCGAGAGAAAAAGAATAGTGCTCAGTATACAAACTGTGTACCTTATTGGTAACTGTTCGGAAGGTCTTTCAAACCATTCATTGGCATGGAAAGCCGATATCGGTTGTTCTGAAGTGGCAATCAAATATTTATCATCACCATCTCCAACTACCTGTATTATTTACCCAGTTGTAAAAGTAAGCTTTATAAATGACATCTATCAGATTACCCCCATCAATACCTTATACAGCTCTTCATCAAACTGCTCTAATTGAGCTGTCTTTGCCATGCATTCTTTTCTCATAAAAAAAGGTGTCTGTAGCTTCATGTATCCTTTCTTTCTCAAGAAAGAAAGACCGTACTGTATAAGTGCCAAGTTAAAATCAACACCTTCATTTGTAAGAAAATAACCACGATGTCCAGATATTTTCGTGCCTATTGATACATTGTAGATTATTCATTAGAACTATACAACAAACATGAGAATTCGATAACAATTAACACGACCATAATGACCGTATTGTCGTGGTCAATTCTTATACTTGCAAAATAGTGCCAATTTTACATACCCCTTTCGGCGTCATAACCATCAATCCTATGTAAAACATCATGATGGGATAATATGTCATCCTTCTTCACAGGTTTATTTACATGTTCTCCTTCCTGGTCGGCTGGTTCCCATGTCTTAACAATCTCGTTATTTTCCTCATCCATTGAAGTGGGAACTGACTGATGGACAATATTACCAATAGCGGATGCTTCAGATTTCAGTATCTCTTCCTTTTCTTTTTCAAGAGCCATCAATCGCTCTTTCTCTTTTGTTTTTGCCTCCTTCTGTGAGATGAGATCTGAGGCATTCTCTTTTGCCTTTGGTTAAAATATGTGAAATAAATTGTAGATACAATTCGAGTGAAGACATAGGCTAATAAAGCTTTTGACAATTACTACGTGTCAAGTATATATTTCATCCTTCGGAAGTTGCTTTTTTCAGTCACCTTCATTTTCTTGCCAATATCTTTTTGAATAGCGTTTATCGCTTTGTTTACTTGGTCAAGATCAAATCGAACTGAACACAGCGGTAGCAAATATATAAAAATTATGTTAGCGCTGAACCATATTGTAATCGATCAGACTTTCTTTTTCAAAGTCGCGCAAGTATAGTGGGTTTTGAATAATAAAACTGACCTCTTCTCCATTCATCGTATAAAGCAATAATTTTATCAACCAGTTCAACAGAAGCACCCCTTCTGCGCTGGGACTCGCGGATAAGCTCAGGGTTTCCTCCTTTTTCGACTTGAAACAGGTTAAGGTCAAGCATTTTTCGCAGTTTTTGTCAACGACATTCAGGGAACAATTATTGATTATTTAGTGCTACAAATAGTCTAATGGTCACGTGATAAAAGTTAAACTGTAGGAATAAAGATCAATTTATTGATATTGTTTTCCACATCGTGAGCGAAGCTTCTATATACAGATACAGCCTTTTAACCGATCACAGAATCTCACGCTGACTATCGTAAATAAGGTTTTACGTTCTCTTGGCCAACTATCGCAAGGAATTTTGTTCACATCAACGTTTTTCTTTTAGCTATTATACCGACGACTAAAGCACCAAGTGCTACTAAAACTCCTGTTATAGCAGCTCCAATTATTCCTTCTATTGAAATAAACGAAGAAATTGTTAGAAGTCTGACAATACGTTGCTAGCAGGGAATAACAATGTCACTATCTAAATACAGAAACAACGTATTAAAAGAGAATGTTCTACCTCGATTCACTTTCTCGTCTATTACTTCTGCTAGACTTAAAGCTTGCTGATTGTTAGGTTCAAGTTGAAGCAACTGATTATTATGCTCTTTCGCTTTTCGATATTCTCCCACTTTATAGTGACCAAGGGCTAGATAGTATAGACATTCTCGTCGTCGCTCTCGTGACTCGTTATATATCTCTAACAAATGATGTGACTCACCGTCAGGTTTGAGTATGCTAACGTTGGCTCTCTCGCTTATTAAAGCTCATTATGTGGTGAAACCTATTTAACTGTGACTAACCAAACATACCATAGAAAAGTTTAATGCCCTCTTTATTGCAAGTTTGCCTTCGGCTTCGAACTAACCCCCAGGCATAGTTGAATTTTGTTTGAGTCGTTACCTCCGGAAGTTCTTTCTGATAACGTCCTTTCAATACCTGCGTGTTTTCAGATCACAATTCAAAAGTGAGAGTCAAAAACAGTAACTTTATTATCCACCATTCACTGACTGCTCAGTGCTCCTACCACATTATTAGCCTTCAAACGAGAATAGAATTACTACGAACGCACTTACTTCTAACTCGGCATTTCCAAGTGGAACGTCGGCTTCAATAGCGTATGGAAGTTTCTCTGACATAGTGGATAATGATAACTATGATGGCGGAGGCAGTCATTAGTATTAGTATTAATAAGTAAGATATCGATGACGTCAGCGAATGTGCGTAACGTCATAATGATTATATCGATTAACTTGGCGAAAGGTGTCTGCTCTTGATTCGTATTCTTACCAATCCTTTTGCCAAAGACTACCAATAACAATTTACCGAGCAAAATGCGGTTTGTTAGCCGTGCCTTTATCACGCCCGCGAGAGCCATTGCCACAAAATATGACCCGATTGGTTTCGTTATTTAGGAAATATTACGTTCACAATTGCAATCAAGGGTAATTACTAAGCGCGCCAGAAAGTCGATATAATACGTTCACAATTGCAATCAAGGGTAATTACTAAGCGCCAGAAAGTCGATATAGTTGTTCGAACTGAATGTTACTCTTTATTAGTAATGGTATTTGTAAACAATTTACAAATAATTGACATTAAAGTCTTCTTAAACAGTCTGAAAGAAGGTCACCGAAATCTAAATGCATTAGCTGTGGTGTGCTCAGTGAGACCAAACGATTCAATAACCGATTCGGTCTAGTTTCTCAATCGTAATTTCAGACACATATACACTCCAAACCGAGATTCTGTATCTGATTAATAAACTCCCACATTCACTTTTGAACTTCTTGTTCCTCAGCCGTAGCTGCTCGCAATTCCTCAAATCGATTGGAATCAACAACCTGTCAAGCAGATAGTCTTTAAGTATGTTATACAATAAAATGGTGTAACCCTAATCCTAACTAAAGGGCAGGAAAAGTGAAAATATTAGACAACAACTTACTTCTACTTTGCTGGACCGTCGATCTGTTTCTGTCTCAGCATCCTTCTCCAAATCATATTTTGGGAAGTTATCCATAAGTTCATAATGTTCATCTAATTCAGTGGCGGCCTCTACAGTTACATTGCCCCAATTGTATTGACCGGCTCCTTCCTATAGTAGTTGTCGAAAAGAAAGCGAATTCAGGATATTTGATTAATAAGTATGAAACAAAGCATCAAAAACGAACGCGATCACGACATACTTTCTTTGGTATTCCTCGCAAGTCGCCGAGTGGAGACCTATATCAATACATGTTACAAATCGTTATCGCTACCAATATATCATTAAAAGCTCGTACCCTATGAAGCGCCTTATCCATCTACCCACGCAAATCAACCCACAGTTCTACCTTTGATAATGCCTGTCGTGTCTCATAGCAGCTGGTGATTGTTTACTTCGAGTCATAGTCACAACTGTGGATGAATTCTTGTGAGCAACTAATTTATATTCTTTTGTGGCGTGATCGAATCTCATGTCCAGAAAGCTGCAGAACCTTCTCGATTTTAATTGTCCCAATTAAGTAAGTGATCAACATTATTTCGCACAGATAAATCTCCGGCCTGCGATTGTTGCTTTAACTGCCAAAGAAAGTGTCGAAACACCTATAAGCACGCCCGAAGATACTATATTTATCTACATTTCACAAATAAACGAAATGCCGATTGATTACAGTAAATGGGATAGGCTCGAGCTTTCCGACGACGATGACTTTGAGTGTCATCCCAACGTCGATAAAGCATCCCTCATTCGCTGGAAACAAGCAGACATTCACCGGAAACGAGAGGAGCGTAAACAAAAGATTGCCGCTCTCCAAGCCGAAATTGCTCAAAATGATGTTCTTCTTGATCGAATTAGCGCAATGATTTCGCAGGTTGAATCAGATGGCGTTTCTGCATTCCTGAAAACTGTTGAAGATTTGCGTGAGATGAACAAGAAAACTGCTGAACAGGAGGCTCAGCGCGAGACCCAGGGGACTGAAGAGAGGATGCCGTCCTTTGATGAGATGATGGCGGTACTTTGCGAAAAGATTAAAGCGGAAGTCGAACACGAGAGTGAAGAGAAAGTTGGAGAACAGTTGGTAAGCAAACTAAAGGAACATAGGGAGAAATTAGCAGCGAGGACCAAGGAGGTCAAACTGGAATGGGAGAAGGAAGAAACAGAGGCTCATAGAAAAATTACTATGGACGACATACACACTGGATTTGACAATACGGTGGGTCAATTGTTGGATAAACACAATACGATACTTATGTGGCTAGTCTGGGAGTTTGTACTGATATTTTCGAACATTGCTGTAGAGAGTGAGCAAGGCTACCAAAACGGACCCACATAAGACGGCATCCGTGTCGACAAATTCTGAAAGGGCTGCCAACAAGTCTAGCTCAGAAGCAGTAACGAAGCCTACAAAGGTAAGATTATGCTGATCGCAATGTGTATCAATTTGATTATTATCGCTATCGTCAATTGTTTGATGGGCGCTCTCGACTATATTATTTTCGCTAGACCAAGTCTCCCAGCTCGAAACCAGCATCTTCAACAGTTAGTTCGACGGAAGAGGTTGCTGATGACGATGAAGGAATGATCCCGTCAGACCTTACCAAAGCGTTTGCAAAGGCCAAAGGTTATGATGAAAGCTACAAGTTTATTTCAGATAATCCAGAGATCATTAATCAGGAAGCTGTCGACCAATTGCTTGCAGAAGCGTTCCAGGCTCAGCTAAAGAAAAAGACAAAGTATGCTAAACAGTGCGTACATCAAGGTTGGCTCATTCAATACTGCCAAAAACTAGGTCCGGATGGTGTAAGACTGTTCTTCAGGAGGTTAGTCATGAATATCGAACATTTACGAAAATATGCCAACAAGTGTATAAATTAACGCGCTCTAAATATCTCGTCAGAATAACGACAATGGAAAGTGCCCGTGAAGTATTTGAAAAAGATGTTAAGGATACTTATGAGCATATCTGTAAGCGCTGTGAAGTAATCGAGAAGGAAAAGGAGAGCCAGCCACAAGTCGAACAAATCCAAATAGAAATGACAGGTCCTGGCAATACTCTCAGTGTTCACATACCAGACGAAAATTCTGACGATCCAGCCGAGGTATCACGATTTAGAAATTTCATGACCTTGTCTGAAGATATGCGTGAAGCGCTCAAGACAGGTGAATTAGAAAAGATCAACAAGGTTCTTGGAAGTCTGCCAGTGTCTGAGGCCGAAAAGATACTGGAGATTTGTAATCAGAGTGAGGTACTGAGAGTTGAGCCTGGTATAATTGACACTACTAAAGGGGAAACTATTCCCACCAGGGAGATGATGGAAGATAATGATGGGCAAGATGGGCAAGATGTGCAAGATGTGGAAGGGAGCCAGGAAGATATGATAGACGAATAACAAGCAGAAAGTAGTGTGGATGTATGATTTTAGACAAAATTTTGGATTTGTTAGAGTTGCATGGTTTGAAATCCTATGTTTATAGTTTAAATTATATTTTACGCATATTTGGAGATGTAAATTCATTTGTAATAAACTTTACCACGTTCATAATGAACACAGATCAGCATTTATATATAAATTATATATTAATTTGATGCTGTTGTTTGAATTGTTCAATATTCACAACTTGCCCCGTTCTTCTTGCGTGCTCAGCAGCAAATACATACAGATGCGAATCTAAATAGTTCAACGAAATGACACGTCAGCATGTCGTCATAACGCCGAGTATAAATAAATCCATTACGCGAAACCTTTTATTTAATTTCATTTGTTCATACTTACTGAATGCTTCAGTGGCACCATCACGTGTAGATACTGTCGCGATCTCCTTTAGAAAGGCCTCAACTAGGGCAATATCACCTCCACCTATAATTCCGTGTGGCAAACAATTTTTTTCACTCAGTTTCGGGTACAGTAAACATGATGATTATCATAACATACTCACCATGTCCTCGCATATCAAACATTCCAGTAATTTTGCTTGGCGTTAAGACTTCGCGAGTACCGGTTACGAAATCATCGAACCGAATGCTATCCATACCATCACAGTCAAGTTGGCCTTTAGTGCCGAATATTCTACAACAGCATTTGTTAGTTATTAACAGACTAATGCTACCATACATGCTTGGTGTTATATAACTTACTTTGTCTCTCGAACGCATACAGACTTTGTGAATGCAACCATAGTACAAGATGCAGTTGCGCCGCTGGCAAACTCCATGTTAACAACCTGATGATCAACTACATCATTATCACATTCGTAAACACAGCGGCCATATGGACCTTCACGAAGCGCTTTATCCACACTTTCAATGTCTACAAAATCGAATGTTATTAAATGATATTTGTATGAAAAAGGAAACAAAAACTACGATATAGCTTACCAACAACGTCAGCAAGAACCGAAATTGGCCACATTTTTTGGCCCCTTGATGCAGGATCCAAGTAGATGGATTTCGCTGAATATTGACAATTCTTTTCATGTGCGCACTCTAGGCATCGACTAAAGGGCAGTTAGGTATAATGAGGATTATCTAACTGACACAAAGTGAGGTGTGACGGGAGCTTACGTTGCTTTTCCAGCTTCCTCGGGTTTGTTTTCCCGTTTAAAGTGAGTGAGATTGCCAAAAGAGCTTATTCGCTGAGATAAATGCCATCGGTTAGTGGAACTACGAGAGTTGATGTACGACGATAAAGACGTTTACGTACCACACATGGCGAATGCATCCACTGAGCGATTAGATCTAAACAAGTGATAACCAACGTTAGTTATAGTGATATACTGAAATAGGTTATCTCGGATTTCTTGAATGTGAGGACATACCAATATCATGGCATGACTTTGTCATTAATGAGAAACTGGACTCGCTCTCCTTCCTCCAGTTGCCCCTAACGTACTATGATGGAAAAAGAGTGCATTATTGCCCAAACCAATTACGAAGCAGCGCAAGCCTACTCGCTTGAATAACTTACAGAGTGTGCAAAATGCCAAAATCCAACTGGCTCCACATGTTGGATATTGATGATATCCCCTAATACGCCAGAATCGATCATCTGGTTTATTACCCGGTTATGTGCCGTATATCTGAGCACATGAGCTATTTGTGAATTCAAAATTATTTGTGAATCAATTGTATTAATTATCGTATTGTTGTAATATAAGATAGACTTACCAATAGTGAATACAACCTACAATCATCATAGTATTAATGGCACGTCAGAACAATTATTTGAGCAAGTGGTCAACAAAAGATCTCGATGCTTATTATTACTTGATTTCTCAAAGCAGCTCTCGTGATTTCATAACATTCTTGCAGACTAGGTGCCATTGGTTTTTCAAGAAGAATATGATATTTTAAATCTGCAAAGGCGATGGCTGGTTCGAAATGCTGACTATCCAGAGTGCAGATAACAACGGCATCACAAAATTTCGGGAGCCTTGCCAACTGGATCAAACAATAAACAATTATTAAACCAGACAATCTGCGGTACAGTCAGCATTATAACATCCAACCTCTCTCCAATCTTCGAAGACGTGTTCGTTGGGAATATGATGATCCTGAAATATTTATGTTATTAGCAAGATGAACGCTAATTTAATAAAAATAATCATGCAATTGTAATTAATTTTAAACCTCTGCCAGACGTTGTCTACGAGCATTCACGGGCTCAGCTACTGCGACCACCCGCATCCATTTACGATTCTCCAAAGCATAATACGCGTAACCTTTCCCTCTGCGCAATATATTTAAAGTATCAATGGGAAATTATCTTCTTAGTTGTCTTTGATTCGGACGACCAACTATGATACCTCATTCCAGCTCCAATGATAGCAACCGTGATGGGTTTGTTTGGGGCCGGTATCGCCTCTGGTCTCTGCTTTGTTAATAATTGCACTATCGCTGATTGTTCAACTCGGTCAATTTTGAGAGGCGGCTCTTTTTTTACTTCTCCACTAAGCATTGGAAACATTTTGCCGAACATTTTGATAAATGGATTGCAAAGCGAAGCTTATATAGCAGTATCATTACTCCGATTACTCCGATTACTCCGTTAACCATCATGGCTACGTTTCACACAAGTGTACAGCATTTCTTATTCGTGTGACGTCAACGACAATAGTAATTTCTTGCTCTCTACACACATCGATACTATCTGACATATTTCCTTCATACAAAGCAACTTAAAAGAACTTTGTATTCCAATCCTTTTATTAAAAGCTGGGTTAGGTTATTTTTATTTTGTGTTTCCATAATCATATCGTGACGATGGAGATCGCGTCTACATTATCGCCTAGTCGCCAATAATTTTAAATGACTTGAAGGCATAACGGCATTTTATAACGTTAAAAATAATAATAGTTTAATGACTCTATATATGGTCTGTAATGCAACCTATTCTTTTTTAATTCAGCAATTTTACTATTAATGGCAACAGCATCACATAAATGCAGTTGAATATGCATGCAGCGAAAGGACGTTGACAGATGTGAAGTAGATGTTGATGGCGTATATTTCTCTCTCTATTCCAATGTTTTACGCAGTACCGCATACGCAACGACAAATATTGCGGTGACAACTTACACGAATGTTTAGATAATTAGTTGCGGTGGTAACGATGCTAAAAATGACCGTATCGCGAGCGCAACAGTTTTAGATACATAGTTTGCTTACGTAGTTGGACTTTCCGCTAGATTAAAAACATGGGCGCACTAATCGATTACCTTAATAACGAGTGGAGCCCATCAATAATCTGGTATAGTTGGAATAGAACATTTCGGTATAATTTTTGCGACCAATATATTTACGCGTTATTCACTATGGTTAATTTATGTAAAAGCACTTATACAAATCTTTATTGCTTTCGACGCAGCTAAAATGTTTAATATGAATACAAGTGAATCTCGATATAATGACATCTTGTTATAACGACAGAAATCGTAGAGCAATAAATCTATATTGCTTTAGTTGTCGAATTCTCGATATAGTGACCATTTGGGTTGGTTGGAACCGAGCGGGTCGTTATATCGAGACCCACTTGTATAAAGTCGAACTAATTCTCGTTCTCAAATTGATGAGATTTAACCGTTCAGTTCTGCCAGCCTTCATATTCAGTCGATTGATTCAACCTAAACAAAGAGTATTTCTGTTCGATGTAAAAGATCTACATAGCCGCACTACAAGTATTAAATCAATGGTTCAGCATTTGGCATGGCGATGTAGGATAGATCTTTCGGTATTCGCGCAGATAGCTGGTGCTGATTCCCATCTCGAGATCATTTTCGGAGCTGGCATATTCACAATCTTAATTGTCTCTTGGACTACAGACTAAAATTCACAAATATGTCAATTTTGTAAATGAAAACATGAATCTAATAATCTTCGCATTTAGAACAGACCAGAATTGTCAAATTTTTTCTACTGTATACGTTGACATTTAATTAATTTACGCGGACGGAGGATACGTCACTTACAGTTCAACATCTCACTCGGTGAACTTACCGTGCTCATGGAAAAGCTTCCCAAAACAAGCTTCCCTGCAATTGCGGTTGAATGTCACGTGTTGTGGCTCAGATTCTTGAAGTGGGAAACGTGCCATGACTTAATGTTTCAGTCCAATCATTTCATGCGCAGCTAGACAGGATAGACGCACTAATCGATTATGTCCAATTTAGAATGATAAAGTCACTGAGCTCTGGCAGTCTCACTCTTGCAAACCAGAAATGATGAAGACGCATGGTGATACCACAATCTGCCACCTGCCGTAATCAAATGAGAGAAATGGTTATTTTGTTGACAAATGGTAATTTCGTCCTCCACTGTGCCGTTCAGCAGTATGTCGATCATCATAACACAAAGTAGATTGCCAAGCCCAATAGGGATATCCATATTAATCGACAGATTCCCGAATTCATATCTACGATTACTTACTAATCCAAGATGACAAATATCCATCATCGACCGTAATTCAGTATATAACGAAAAGCTTCATCAGCTGGTAGCAGCACAACTTGCGATTATAACACAATAACAACGATCGATACAACTCTATACAACTCGACAATTTGCACCTTGCACTTGATCAATTTACAAACCATCGAGCATGTCGCAAACAACAAATAACAATCAAACTCAATCGACAGTCCAGAAGACAGAGGAAGAATGGCGTCAAGAATTATCACCAGAGAGGTATCATATTTTGAGGGAGAAGGGGACGGAAATAGCGGGGACTGGAAAGTATGAGAAGCACAAGGCAACTGGTACGTCTCTAGTCTTGACCAAAGAGGTATTGTTGGAATTGTCTGATGCTGATACATACTATTATATTCCAAAGGGACGTATTTGTGCGGTGCCTGTGATGCTGAACTGTACAAATCTGAACATAAATTTAGCTCAGGATGTGGATGGCCTGCATTTTACGATGCTCTTCCAAGTATATATAATCAATTGCCTGTTGTTAGAGCTTTGTATCCATTGACGTGATTCTCACATGTGGACAATATTTGTAACATAACCAGATGCCGTCAGTCGTAACGTCGATAAGTCGCATGGTATGAGCAGAACCGAGATCACATGTTCCAATTGCGGTGGTCATCTTGGACACGTGTTTCAGGTATAGTTCCCACATTCAAAATCAACCAACGTCCCGTTTATTATTGTGTTTACATAAACGTTCAAAATTGTAGGGTGAAGGATGGAAATTTACCGCTGCCGATGAGCGTCATTGTGTGAATAGTCTCAGTCTCAAATTTCAAAAGCCGGACGGAACAGTCGATAATTCTGTTTAAGGATGTCGACAGTTAGCATGTTCGGATGGCAAGTTCATGTTGAGGGCAAATACTGGAGACTGATTAGTCATAAAAGCTATTGTAACATTGTCTTGATATTTTTAATAAATTTGTGATAATCCCATGTAAGCGAAAACAAATCTTAATAGTTCCGACTTGATCAATACACTTTGTACAGCTATATTTTCAACCATGTTGTCATGTTCACAGCCAAACTTTACGTCAAGATTGCTCCACATTCGATGTTAGTATTGGGTTTAGTGAGAAGAGGTTCATTGATTGATGATACTTGTTTCATTATCTATTATGTGTGTGCAACAAATATCTATCCACGATGAATTGGACGTGAATCATGAACAGTAGTTAAACCGGCCAGCAAAGAAGATCTCTAACATAGCGAGTAGAAAATAAGTCACGTAACCAGCAACCCTTACATTTTTTGCGTTTTAGACTCCCAGACTTGTATGTTTAATCAATGCTGCCCATATTGTAAAATTAGCTACTGCAGAATTCGCTTGCCAAGTACACATTATTTACATATTGTTGCAACAATTTGCCTTGTGATATATCTCGCGTTCAAAAATAGTAGACTCTTCGCAATGCCTTTCTCCCTTCTTTCGACAAAAGATTTTACTCTTCTGTTTTTCTGATCCCGAGTTTGCCATCATGATTTCAAAAACCTTTAACGCTTCGGCGGAATTCTCCATATTGTTAACAACAATGTGTTCATTTAATGTTGAGTATAAGTATTAAGCACTAAATCTGGATCAAAAAATTTCGTTATAATAAGTACAACTTGTTATTTTATTTTACATATCTATGCTATGCGAACAAGTATTTTATAATACGAATTAGGAAATTCCAAATGACGTCAACTTTCAAATGCTTTATCCATGAGTTTCATAAGTTGGTCCTTAAAATGACATTGTGGATTCAGCTAACTTCATATGACCCAATTCGAAGTTACAACAATAAGTGACCGAATTGGCTTTTTATACTGGATCGCATACTTGGGATTCCATTTGCCAGTATATTCTTTAACTGTTAATGCGGTAATATACAGCAAAACGAAGGCAGAGCGTATGTCTATGATTATCCTAAGCCAAAAGCTAACGTTTCGATAAGGAAAAGGTCGTTTGATATAACGCCAATAGCCTGGTGTACGTGGGACCATTAAAAGGGGGTCATTTGTTTAAACAACAAACATGTTGAAATCAAGAGCTGTTGTGTAATCAGCAAACTCACAGATGACATCAGGCGAACATGATCTAGCATAGTATGAAACAATGCAAATAAATAAGGGATGAACTCTAAAAAAAAAAGATCATTTGGGGTGAAAGAAGGTTGAAGCTTTGTTTAAAGTTCACAAAGAAAGCTAAAATAAGGCAAAAAGGAAATGCATCGACTGGAGAATGTTGAATTTATATAATATAGCTAGTAATACCAATTTTACAACCAGGATGTGGTAAATTCTATAGAACATTGTTCCGCTGGGGTTACAGGGGTTACTCTTAATTAGAAAGTTACGCAAGTGTTTATATAATATTTCAGGGGAACAAGTGAATGAACAATATGGACGACGAGAGCATAGAGAATACTTCAAGAATTAAAAAGTGTAAGAACATCTCATTCACTTAATGTAGTCAACAGGATTGTCCTTGTTACGATGGATAAATCATTTATTTCCTGCGACCAAATTTTGTGTATCATGAGTAAGATGCAAATCACAAATACGTTCTTTATACGGCATTATTTGTGATAAATTTGGTGTTTCCAAAAACCTCTTTATTATCGAATTAATATTTCACAGGAATCAATAAGAGACGTCTCTATTAGTAGTAATACATTGGTTCTTTTTTTTTTTTTCAAAAAAAAAAAAAAATTATACGTGTGATAATGTTGTTTGATGCTAAAAAGAAATTGATGTTCAAAAGCTCCAGGCTCCCGCAGCAAAGCAAATCCCCAAAATTAGAATTGAAAACAGGTTAATTCCAATTGATTCCATTCTATGCAATGAAAGTGCGGCCGAAGGAGAGCTGCTAGCAGTCGAGCTTGCCGCAGAGTTGGATGCACTCGCAGGTGCTGATGAGCCACCGCCTACGGTACCCGTGGGGGTAGCAGCAGCTGTTGGATTAGTAGAGGTGAAATAGTTATCATCGATGCATTTCTGTTGGCAAGCTTTGTAGGCGTCAGGGTCCGCTGCAGCTTTAGAAGAGAGACGAGACGAGTGTTAAGATTAGTGGGTAATATTATATCGTTCGCAAGGCAACTCATGACAACAGTGTTGTTCAAAATGTCGTTATGATGAAATCTTTACTTACAACTACTACAACCGATAACGCAAGTATTTGTTGCGTTGGCCTGTGCGTCGCTAGGAGCAGGAACACCGGCGCATTCGGCACGACACTTTTGATCAGTCCCACAATTCCGTTGTTCGATACATTGAGCAATTGGATCGGCTGTAACGATACAAGATAAGAGACATATTCAGTACTCATTAAAAACTCAATGATATCGGCTATCGATCGCCAGTTCTATAAGCTTCTTCCAAGTCACAAGTCACACTACTTACGGGAGCTTGTTGCGGCTGGAGTTGGTGATGATGTTGTTGCTGGTGTTGCTGTCGTTGTGTCCTGAGCACTGACAGATAGCACAGCAAGTAGAATGACGAGAATCGCTGTGAAGACGGTGTATTTCATGGTTGATGTGGGATGGGAGGGTGTGGGTTTT
The DNA here is from genome assembly GCA_910592345.1 of Paraglomus brasilianum. Taxonomy (NCBI): domain Eukaryota; kingdom Fungi; phylum Glomeromycota; class Glomeromycetes; order Paraglomerales; family Paraglomeraceae; genus Paraglomus; species Paraglomus brasilianum. Next base: position 15,316 of record CAJVPI010000276.1, read on the forward strand.
TGAAACGAAAAAAATTGGGTTGTATATCGAGCTTGCTTTTATAGGCATTTTGTAGACATCAAAAGCAGTTTAGATGTAACGATGCACGTCCTAATGTTTTCAAAGTTGATATATTTGTTTAATACGGAAATCAATATATTATGAGAATCACATTTTGAAATCAGGTGAAATTCAGTGCGCGGAAATGGAATTCACCTTTTGAAACAAAAACTGCAGTGTACGACCCTCGATTCGACGTAAAAAAGGGGGGAGTATATACAGTTTCATATATAGCATTTGGTTGTTATACTATATCGATACTTCCAAACATCATTGGCGCACCGTAAAATGATACTAATATTGGTTGAAACGCCATCTTTGCCAAGGCCGACAAAACCAACCAGTTACAAAAATCAACCTCGTTTGGTTGATATTAATAGTAATACTAAATATAACTCCTAATTTTCTAGAATATACCCACGCAAATTATCTTAACTAATCGGATGGCGACAACGATGGGAAAGTTATGTCCATAGACTCTCTCACAGATTATGATGTAGATAATCTACTTAAACTTAAAATATATGCATAGTATACACCATACCAAACTTGTTTAATGTATACCCCACACGAGCGAACATACCAGAACTTGCAAACTCAATTTACATCCCCCTTATTTCAGTGCCGTAACCATGATTTTCTGTGATTGCCGTTACTTATTATTATGATACACCCCAGACAGTGGTAGGAACAAGTAGGTGTTTTTGTAGAACTCCTAGTTTTCAGGTTACCTCCCTCCCAATTTTCCACCCTTCATTACCAATTAAGTAGACAACATGCTCTTGTTGAAATGTTAATACCTTAATTCGTCATCGAATCACCCTTTCCGGTCTTTTGCCTGTTCTACGATCGAGCAGTACAATGGATGGTCCTGTTTTAGCCTTCATGTTAAGCACGTTACAGCATTACCGGCATGCGTCTTCAGATTGTCGCTTTCTCAGTCACATTTCCTGGCTCGGAAGCCAGAAAAGGCCATGACAAAAAAAATACATTGTTTTGGGTCGGGTTTCGTTTCTTGTTTAGGGCATCAATAGTATAAGTGGTTATTTACTCTAAAAGTATAAATTTGCATGATCTCTCTGCCATATTAATGTGCTGTTCAGTCTTTCACATGACGTAACTGTGTTGTTCTTACGCTTTTTGGACTGTTTGCATTATGATATATAACCAATCTTATCATATCTGACGCTTATCACTTTTGTGGAGTATCGTGTTTTTAATATTAATATGAACTGTACTTGCATATATTAAATTAATCTACCCAAGTCCACCAATAATAATAAAAAGAGAAATTTAAATAAAAGTACAATGTTACACTTTTTAAAATACAATTATTTAGAGAGCTATAGAAGAAACCAAATGAATCTAATTGAAAAAAAAATTAAATATGAGCATTGAATGGTTTTAAGCTAGTTCATTTTAAAGGCATTGTCATTTTTGGTCAATACGTTGGGCATGCTAGTCAAACACGAGTTGAAGAATCAATAATAATATACTCATATTTACCGTATTTATATTAATATGGTATGGTTAAATCAAATCATACACTACTCAGTAAATTCTATTGCGACTGACCATCGAGGTGGAACGTGACTTGTTATCAAATTTTTAATAATTAACGACCAAACAGCTTACTTGGGCAATAGTCCCGCTCTTACACTCGACAAACCACTCTGATCTTGCCTACGGAGTATTGGTATGTGCTCATCTTGGCACATATTAATATTGGACAATCTTTTATCCTTTAGAGCGAAATTCTGTGTGCATGTTTAACTCAAGATACTAAAGAATCATACTTTAAAGCCCTCCTCTTTAATTGGCCTTGATATGCAATTGGTCGTTTAACGCGAAATTACTCTTACGATATCAAAGGCATACATAAAAACGGATTAAATTCCATGTATATAATTGATAGGTCTGGAACACGTAAACGGGAAATAGTATTTCGTAATTATGTAATTATATCATTTTCGTTTGACTGCGTGATAACATAGCAGACGCTTACGATGAAATATGAACTTTGTATGCATCGACCTGTGTATTGCTATTAACAGGCGACAGACATAGTAATTCACAGCTAAAATACTAATTGTATGTTGTCAAAGTCGCGAAATGCAAAACTAAGGCTCATAGATGATACTTTTGTTACGCTTATCGTTCGTCGGTCACAAATGCAAGCTAATGACGTGTGGCTAATTCTAATGGCGTCATGAATTGAATTGAGAGTAAGCTTAATGATGCTTGATATTTAGTTGGAACACGCGTGAATTGAAACTATATATGACATCACGTTCACTTTCTCCCATTTTATACAATATAGTATGTAAATAACGTATAGTACATAGCAAATTTTATTTCGATTGAATCTATAATTCACTATTAAAACATTAACCATTTTTACATGAATCTCCGTCTAAAATGTCATTAATTATGTTCAATTGTTTTTTTGCGTCTGCGTGATTCGAATCAAACTTTAACAAAATCTCAAAGTCGGAACGTGCATTCTTATGCTGATAGAGTTCCAAATATACAGAACCTCTCTCAAATAAAGCATTAACATTATCCGACTCCCGAGCCAAAGCTATATTAAAATCATCTAATGCCTCCGTATATCTACTTGTCTCTTTATAGATACACCCTCTATGGTAATGTGCTTTAGTCTGATACTCTAGATCATGCAAATCATCCGTCTTCTTTTCTAGTGCCAAATTCAAGTCGCCAAGAGCCTTGTCGTATTCCTTCAATGATCTATATATCGCCCCTCTTGCTGCCAGCGGAAACCACTCAGTTGTTGGAACTGATATGGCTTTATTCAGATCGTCCAACGCCTCGGATAATTTTCCCAGCTCGTGATGCAACTCTCCACGATAACACAATGCCCAGACGTTAGTAGGTTCTAACTCGAGAGATTTTGCAAATTCGACTATTGCCTTGTCATGTTCTTTCAACTTCCAATACACTTCGGCTCTAATCAAATGGGCAAACGGACTGGCAGGACCAATATCCAGTGCCTTGTTTATATCATCTAACGCCTCGACATACCTTGCCTGCATTCGGTATACTGCACCACGCACCTCATAAGTGTCCACGTCGTTAGGCCTGAGCTCCAATGCCTGATTCAAGTCTGCAATGGCCTTGTCATAACAATACAGCATGCGATAAGTTTCTCCTCTAGCTCTGAGAACAAAAGCATTTTCCGGCTTTATCTGCAATGCCTTGTCAAAATCATCGAGGGCTTCTGTATATCGATTGTTTAGTCGATGGACATTGCCGCGATTCTCAAGTGCAAACGCATTCTCCGGATCTATTTTTATAGCTTCGTCGAGATCTGTCATTGCTTCGTCGTATTCACCCATCAGTCGATAAACGGATCCTCTTATTCCGAGCGCAAACGAGTTGCTCGGTTCAGAATCCAAGACTTTGCTCAAATCTTCGAGAGCTTTATCGTATTGCTCTAGTTTCCGATATACTGCGCCCCGAGTCTCTAGAGCACGAGGATTATCTGGACGTATTTGCAGAGCTCTGTTCATGTCTTCCAAAGCTTCGTGTGGTTTGTGTAGCATTCTGTACACTTCCCCTCGATTAGTGAGCGCAAAGACGCTGTTGGGTTCGAACTGTAATGCGCGATTGAAATCAGCGAGGGCTTCCTCGTAGCGATCCAACATGCGGTAAACCTCTGCGCGTGTTTGGAGAGCTGCCGCATAGTCTGGCAGTAGTTCGAGAGCTTTATCGAGTGCCTTGAGTGCTTCGTTGTATTCTCGTTTTAATAAATGTGAATTGCCGTTTTCGGTAAGCGAAAAGGCAGTATCTTCAAGTGTTGGGAGTCGCGGTGGAGCTTTTCCTTTACATGGGTTTTTGCATGAGGTCGGTGATCTTGAATTGCTATATACCTTAGTTAACAAAAAGTAGAACAAAATATATAAGGAATTAAAGAATTATTGCCGAGAAAGCAACAATTGTTGCATCAAATGCACGACGCTACCTTTTCATTCTTATCTTTGAACATTTTATTGTCGACTCGAGTAAATCCGAATACGTGGGCTGTATTAATATGGTTGAGTGGCCACAATAACAAATTGTCAGGGGAGAAATGTCTCTCCCATTGAGGCTAGTGTGTCCCACGTATCAAATCAAATCCTGCAGTTTCTATGTTGAATTATGTCCTTATTTGACGATAATCAACACGGTTAAAGTTAAAATGAACGATTCCACGGATAATTGAACGCATGCATCCATTCGAACGCCAAAACTGCAGGCCACCAGTGGCTTAACTGCAGAGATCGGACGGGTTCCGGTGCTTTTCACCATGTTTGAGGGACATGAAGGCATCTTAGAATCAAATAGCTCATCAAAGGTTGATGCATTCCCAAAATAAAAACTCCTTTGTCTATGCATTTCGCTCTTGCAAAACATTTGTCAATAGTCCATTTGTGAAGAAGAAATTTACAGTTACAATACATTGTAAGTATAGCAATGTTGATAATGACAAACGTTTAATGATTACGGGTGGAATCTTATTCGTCTCGTATAAGAAGAGAAACCTACTGTTGCGATAAGAATTGGCCATCGCAGTATCTTATTATTGTATTGAATTCATTGAACTACATTCCCTGTTCGTTGTCAGGGAAGGCGATTTGATCTGATCAAGCTTTAACAAAAAAACCAAGCATGTGAAAGCAATTGCCGAGGGCGAAAATTGCTAGCAATTATAGTAATAGTGACAACATTTAGAGTATTGTAGAATAGAAAAATATGCGTATACAAAATCATTTGGTTAATTGCTTGCAAGTGACTTGTTTTTACGCACGTGATGTACCGATCAGCAGATTTATAATAAAAATTTTTTGAATTCATGTTCCACGAACCATTTTATTTATTATTTAAAACTACTTCGATCTAGCAATTGAGGGCATTATAATGGAGGGAAAATTCGAAAAGATCCGTAATCAGATTAACTCTAAACTGGATAATCAGAAACAGGTCTGTAATCATTGACATTTTGTCGTGTTTAATAGAATTCAATCACTGACGAAAGGCATTTGCACAGATTGCTCAATTACTGTTGGCCGTTGAACAAGTGAGTACTCAAAACGCCTTATAATCTGATCATTGGGATGATCAGACTCGACTAACAGAACAAACAATGTCGAATCTTGTAGACAATCAAAGAGCAGAATGTTGCCGCCACAGCGACTGCATATTTTGGCGCACTTGTAAGATCAATCGAACCATGCATCTCTGCTTGAAATCATGTATTCAGACTTGTTTCCGTTTATTAGATGACAATGCTTGATCAAACGTCACAAAACGAAAAGGCCAAAGAGCTGCGTGGACCAATCTTGTACATTTTGAATATGGTATTACCCGAGTACGTATTCCATCATCTGTATTTCCCGTCTTGATAAACTGACTCAGGGGTGATGTTTAACGCAGGCTGCCGCAAGCAATATCGCGCAATAAATTTAACGAAATATGGACAATATTATCACAAATCTTGGAAGAAAAGGAGATAGAAGCTGCTATGCTCAGATCAGTTGCAGGATGTCTGGAAAGTCTCCTCCTCGTCCAAGATGCACAAAAATGGAATGATTCATTAACTAGAAAGGCATTTACATCTTTGTTGCTACTATCTGTGGATCGCAGGCCCAAGGTTATCTATATAAACAATGCTGCATTGATTAGGCGCAATCAGTGTCTTTTAATTTGATCAATTCTGATGAAATTGTTTTAATTTTAGCCGCGAAAGAGAGCGCAAGATGCAGTAATCGTTATTCTAAATCATCCTCCAGTATCATCTGTTCTCCATCCAGCCGCTGGAATGGCATCAGAATACTGTTTGAGAATCTTGAAAAACACTGTAAAGTCAGATAGACAATCGGCGATGCACATACTTTCGCTTATCAAGGCAATCACTGGAAATTGGCCCGCAAGTGTACGTAAGGCTTGAGCTTCTCTCCACTCGCGGGATATTACTAACTCTGCGTCTTATCATCAGGGTCTTACGATTCTCTGTCAAACACTGTTGAGCCTACCCAAATACAATGATGCCTTTCTTACTGTATCAACGTTTGAAGTCTTTGAAGCTCTTTTTAGAAATAATGGTGATGGATTTGCCAACAATGGAATTGAAGATATAATAAAAGTATGTCTGCTGTTATTTGTTCTCAGTATTCGCTTTAGAAATCTTACTGTTTGAATTCGTAAAACAGTCATTGGTTAGACTCACACCAAATATCCAAGATGTCCAAGTAGCTCCTGTATGGTTAGAAGTGGTTTCGAGAGGCTATGTGATATATTCAAAGTAAGTTCAAACAATCATATAGCATCAGGAGGGCGTCATGTATTGACTTTTTCACTTTTATTTACTTCAGAGTCGACCCATCATCAAGTGCACAATCCTTCCACGATTTCTTCTTGATACTTTTTACACTTCTCGAATCCGACAAACAAGTCATAATAACGGCTGCTTCTCGATGTCTCGCAACACTGACGTCTGAATGCATAACAGACACAATGATTAAAGAGACCTTGTCTAGATGGAACATTCAACGTGAAAACACTACTTTGGCAAAAACTATCGCAACGGTGGAAGAAGGGTTTTCGATCAAATATCAAGCTGCATGGGGAGGGATTTTGAACATATTGAAGGTGATGTTTGAACGACTAGGGAAATCATCCAAAGAACTATTGCTGCATTTGTTGGATAGGATCGCCGAGTTGAGAGTCGATTCTGCGCTCGGATTAAAGGATGTTGCCGACAAGACGCTTGGAGCGGCTATCGCACATGTGGAGCCAGAGCATTTTTTGATGGTGCTTCCTTTGAACTTGGAGAATCCTGGGTAAAGTTGTTATTTGGGAGTTCGACTTTCTGCCATGCGTTAATGCTGATCGAGTATTGGTATTTATTAAGATCAACGGGAGATGGTCGTGCGTGGCTTTTACCTTTACTGAGAGACCATATTCAAAATACCTCTTTGGCTTATTTTATACAAAATTTACTGCCAATGAGCGAAAAACTTGTCCAGAAATCGATTGAATTCCAAAGTAAAAATCGCATGATTGAGGCAAAGGTTTATGAGACTTTAACACAGCAAGTATGGTCGCTCTTGCCTGGCTTTTGCAATTTGCCGTATGATCTACCACAGGTAAATATTGCCCATAAATACATTAATATCATCTTTAAAGTCGGATATTGACTTGGTGTGTCGCGTCGTGCGTAAAACAAGGCACTCACGGAAGAAACGGCGGAAATGTTGAGCACGATGTTGTACAAGCAACCTGAACTGCGATCAACTGTATGTCAAGCACTGAAATTACTAGTCGAGAAGAACAAAAAATTCTTGAATTCCGAAGAAGATGACGACAAACTTAGATACAAGTTCAAAATGGACAAGGCGGCCGCGAAAGCGAACATTGAGCTACTGTCAAGATATGCCCCTAATTATCTCGCAGTATTCTTTAATGTCTTTAGTCAAACATGCCTTGGAAGTCGGGAATATATTCTAGAAGTAACCAATACATATTTGAGCATCACGGGTGCGCAGGTAAGTATGCTTGAAAATTCAATTTTTATTAAATTCATGTCAATAGCTCAATACTATGTCCATATCTAGGACATTGCCGTTACGTTTCGTAAAATTATTCAATTATATATTGAAGCATGCGCAGATCCTGTGCCTCCAGCAAGACCAGACGAGCCACCACCAACAGCCTATGTCATGTTGGACTTGGCTATTACTATGATTGAATACCTGGATTTGCAAGACATTAAACAATTCTACGACTTGATTTCAAACCGACTTTCTGAAGAGGACCAAACGTTGCAAAAAAAATTATACAAAGCCTTTGTCAAGATGTCAGAGACAGAGAATGGCAAAATTGTCATTACACAAAATCTGGATGATCTACAAGAGAAACTACTCGAGACAACTGCAGTGGCTGCTGCTCCTGCAAAAAAGGTAAAATTTCACTTTCGAAGCATGTGTGGTTGTTGGTTGTTACGTCAAAATGATTTATCTTTGTTTGCACGCATTAGGACCGACTGCGTCTATTGAATGAAGTCGTAAAGTTACTACCGTCGAATGATTTGCATTTGATACCCGGCGTGTTGAGTGAGGTCATATTATCGACAAAAGAAGCAAAGAAAACTCGTAATGCAGCTTATGATTTGCTTGTCGTCATGGGTAATAAGATGAAGGCCGGTGGAGTTGTTGTTATGCAAGGAGTGGCAGGCGCTGACGAAATCGTTGAAGATGGTAATATATCTATATGATTAACTCTGCAAGACGTTTTTACGGTATCCCAGTTTTTTACAATTGTTTTTGAAATATATAATAGCTCCATCTACAGTATCTGCATCTATCGATGAGTTTGTATTTTCCATGGTTGTTGCCGGACTGGCTGCAACAACGCCGTATATGATAAATGCAACAATTGCCTCGCTGTCTCGGTTGATATTCGAATTCAAAGGTAACTAATGTTGTTCAAAGAGGGTAAAAATTATCAAGCTTTAGCTAATCTCCCATGTAATCGTAGATGACCTGGATCCTAGCTTGTTGCACAAACTTCTCGACACGATAGACAATTTTGTTCAATGTTCTACCAAGGAAATCGTTAAAGCTGCTCTGGGTTTTGTAAAAGTTGTTATCGTCTCGTTGTCTACAGATTTCCTCTCTCCCCATCTTCAGCAAATAACCAACGGAATACTTACCTGGTCTCACGAACACAAAGGCCACTTTAAAGTTAAAGTGAGACATATGATTGAGAGATTGATTAGACGATTTGGCTACGAAGTCGTTGAAAAATGTGTTCCAGATGAAGACAAGAAACTTTTAGTCAACATTAAAAAAAGGAAAGAGCGTGCAAAGAGGAAAAAGAATAGCGAGAATATGAAAATGGAGGAGGATGAGGAAGAGGAAAAAGATAGCCAAAAAGTACAGAAAGTACGCCGTCAGGCTTTAACGAGCGCTTACGAAGATGCTTTATATGGAAGTGAGAGTGACTTGGAAGACTCGGCCGACGAAATCGATGAACCTGCTTCACGCAAACCCGCCAAATCAAAGAAAGACAAATCATCTTCCCGAATATGGATCAAAGAGGAAGAAGACATTCCAGTCGATTTCCTTGATCGTAGTGTCGTATCGCGTATCATGGGTACTAACCCTCGATCGATTCGCAAGAAACCCAAAGCGTCATCAGCGTTTAAAACGACGGGTGACGGCCGTATGATAATTACAGAATCCGATAATGAAGACAATCCTACTAGCAATGTTGCGTCAGATGTTGCCATGCAGGATGTCGAGGAACGATACCTCGAAGCTCAGCAATCCACTAATGCGTATACTCGCGGACAGGGGAATAAAATAAAATTCAAAACGAGAAAAAACGACGTGGATTTGGATGACGTTGAGCCCATAGATGCAATAGCAATTAGGAATGCAAAAAAGAAAGAGAAAAAGATGTTAGTTGGCAAGGAGTATAGAGCCAAGAGGGCTGCCGGAGATGTAAAGAGAAAGGGAAAGCCCGACCCATATGCCTATGTGCCTTTAGCTAGCGTATACAAAAAATCGGGACAAAGAGGTAGTAAGATTTCGATGGTAGCAAAGGGCAGGGTGCAGAAGAGGCGAGCATAAATGGCGCCATTCATATTAATCTGTATCGATTGTCAAGAGTGTTTCAAATTATGTGGACACTAATAATGGATCTTTTTAGTTCCATTTGTCAAAATTAAAAAAAACCAGTAATGCTAATGTTATAGTCAAAGACGAACGTTCGCAAAATTGCAATAAATTGAATAATAAGCAGAGGGGATCCATAACTTCGTCACTGCTTTTTCGACCGTGAGTAAAATGGACGAATTTGCTCTCAATAGTCTTATTGCGACAATAAGCGTGGGACGCCGATTCGCATATTAATGCTTGATATATTAATTATTAATATAAACTATTCCAAGACTTTTTTCATTCAACAAATGATTGTCCTTCGGTAATGATTGTAGTACAAACGCACAATTTGAAGTATACAATAGAATACAATAACAAGGGAATAAGTACAATGGAATTTATACTATTATAAATAAAGAGTGGGTTTGCCACAGACTCGACTCGCTCAGACTCTTTCACATTTAATACTCTTGTCGCGTTAAAACATCACAAATGACATCGTTGACTCAAGGGCCCCTCTGTCAACCGATCCACTATGGAACATCCACACCGTGCAGAATATCACCGTTCCTCAAGTATCCCGATTTTCCCGTTAGGGTGCAGTGTCCGCACTGCAAACAATTCGTAACGACAGACGTCAGATATCGCAATGGAGTATGCACATATTTACTGGCATCGGGTCTGTTGGTCACAACGGTGATATTATTCTGGGTACCATTCTATCTTAAAGCGACAAAAGGTAAGAAGATTTCATTATTTTCGAAGCAAACCTATACTTTATTGTGAGCCAGTATCGTAACAGTATATCGTTATTTGTTTACAGATGTAAGACATGTCTGTCCGCATTGCTTCAATAATCTCGGAGTAAAACACCGTCTTTAGTCTTGTCTTGGATAGATCAACTATATAGACAATAGAACATTTAACTAATATTAATGAATCACCCAAGACTGCCATCGTCAACGGAAGCTTTTACCCCTTCTAATACGCACGTTCAGCGAGTCTATTAAATCATCGTTTACATATTAATACTAAATTTACTTAGAGATAAGGTAATACCTAATTTCATATTCAAAGTATTCGTTATAACACGTAATAGTAAGAGTAATTAAATCACAATATAACGTCTTAATAAAAACCAATATGTCCTAAGATTCGGTAAATAATACTACCTGTACGCCCTTCTCCCCAACTTGGTATTTTTCATCTCGTGAAAATTTGTCATTGTGTAAAAGTGATTGTTGATTTTAGCGCTGACCTATTGTTGTATATGTATGACATCCATTAACATTTGAAGATGATATCACATTTGAAAAATGATCGTCGTTTATATTGTATTGCGTGATCAAAAAGGTCACTTGACCGTGCAAAAAACAATATATCGATTGATGAATGCGAAGCGGAACGGCACCTTGGATTCTTTCCTAGATTGACGTAATCGATATAACAAGAAATAAATACAATAAAGGCGTGTTTAGCCCTAACCACATTTAACCAGTTTCCCGAATTTAATTATAACAAGACAATTTATTTGACTATTATCATTTTAATACAATATTGCACGTTACGATTAAGAAGATTGCATTATTATTATCAGCAAACTCGCCTTTTATCTCTAGCCAGCTTCAGGGACAGATCAGTAGTCACTGAATTAGTCCCTTAAACTCGTTCCACCTTCGCAAGTGTCCTGTTGGATCCAATCACACAGCAAACCCATTAGAGAAGAGAAAAAAGGGAAGAAGAAAAATAAAAAAGCATATAGGGTTAGTACAAGTGGCTCTCGATATAAGAAAGTGATCGGGCCCAACAAATTCCTTTCTTAACAAATGTTATTATGTAATATTATTGGTTTTTTTAAATAAAAATCGATTTGTTTAGTGCAAAAATTTGCAAGTTGGACTTAAAATCTGGACATAAGGAATATAAACTAACTAAAGAAAGCTTTATCAAGTTTTAAATATAGAAGTTTAAAACAGTACAATAACATTATTACCGCATTACTGCATACTATTACTATGAGACTTAGAAAAGAACTTACTTCGGAACAGAAGGGAAGCATTATTGCATGCAATAAATTTTGTAAACATGCCATTTACTATATAATATTTATAAATTAGAAAAAATGGCTGGCAGCAATTCCAAAGGAAACATATCGTAATTTGGGGCAGACTGCAACAAAACCAGACAAAGTGAACATTCTATTATGTGACATAAATGAGAGGCTAATTATGATGTGGCTGTAAAATTGACCAGGGTGACTGATGATGTTTTAAAAAGTAATGGTGCATGGACTTGTTAATTTTAATGTTCACTTTATAATCGCCAATTCTGGACATTATATATCAAGCATTTGTTAACTTTTTTTGTGTTTTTATTTTGTTTTCAAAATATCACAGAGATCGCTGCATGTATTTCTAGAAGGTTATTGCAGAGTTCTCGATCAGTTTTAATATTATTTGTTAGATCTACTTCTAAAAAAGTTAGGAGAAATGAGTTATGATACTTTTACATCATAGCACGGAAAATCAGATCAAGTTATCCAATTTAATTATTCTAATAATAGCCTCTTGGCAAGATCTGCAAGTCACATTGCTGGCCCGCATTCTGTTTATTCAGCCAAAGAAAGTCACGGCCAATAATTTTCTGTTTACATAAAATTTCGAAAGCAATCAGGGTTAATTTTGGAAAGCTGAGATAAACCTGTATAAAAAAAAATTTTTTTTAAATAGATTTAATAAAAGAACAAATTATTTAATTAATATTTTTTGGTCATAAACTTTTACCATAATGGCTGTTTTTGTGTTTTGACTTTTACACCAATATCAAATTTGCTACTTTTTGTCAATATGTTGATCCATAATGACACTTAGTCTTTATCTAGCTATTATTAATACATATGTATAATTGTGAATTAATAATAGACAACGTTTGAGATTGTATAAGCATATATGCGTTCGAATTTTAATGGAAGAGCAAATTGCGTGGCCCTGCTGAGAGGGGGATTTTCACACTTTAGCTCGTACCTCTGCCTTTACTACAACTATTGCTTATCTAAGGCTGAGACTAAAGTTACAAGTGACTATATTTAATTATATGCGCGCGTCTTTTCACTCCCTATACGATGTAAACCGTATTTACTCGTATCTAAGCAAGGGTACCTACGATATTACGTGTATAACAACAACAATCATAATAACGCAGAATCAAAGGGAAAATTTAAATACTAATTTAACAAGGGCTGTCTTCGATTTAGTATATTGACTGCCAGTCGGAAAATGTCACTTATTCCTAATTAAACAACAAATAATCATAATTGTTCGCCGAATCTCTAATTAGCGTCAATGGTGGCTTTTCAGTCCTTTCTCCAGACTGTCCAGTTCTCCTAACAATTCGATAAAACTATCAAGTCACGTAGGCGCAATGACAATTAGTATCTTGAACGATAGAAAGAAAGAAAATTGAGATAATGATCAAGATTAATGTAATACTTTATTTAATACTTCAGTATCAAATATTAGTTAATTATTCAAATTATCGAAACTTCAGACATCGAACATGAGTTTTAGGTGTTGGGAAGAGGTTGCTTATATAATTTGTTGTCACCATAAAAATGTCCACATTACTGACTAATTTAGCTAAATTATTTGCACTTGTGCTGTCATTGAAAAATTGTGTCCGAACGTCACACGGTCGATCAATGAAATTACTCTAAAAATTAGTTCTCAGGGGGTATTGTTTGACTGCGGAGGAGGAATTTGCCATTTGCTTTAAATATTCTCTTTCCATTTCCTTATATTTTTTCTCTTATCTCGCGCTCCAGCACTGCTCTCCAGAAATTTCAAGACGACATTCTTCAAATATTCAATATTAATGTCTTGTCTCTTTTCCATCCGATCCGTTCTCCTAATTTTTTCTTTTACTTTTTCCTGTTCTTCGAGTTGTTTCATTGTGGTCTATCATTCAAAGGTTCAGCAAGATGTTGAATCTTTAACATTTGTTCTTTTTGGAATCTTATTGTTGCTACAGAAATGGATAGACAGTTTCTAAACCATTTACAGCATCATAGACATGAACTATTCATGACTTTTCCATTGACATTAATATTAAATTTATCCAAACATAAAACATTTATTACTGATGACATCACCCTTTTGTCATTTGTCTTATATCCTAGACATCATATGTAACACATAGTGCCGAAAGGGTGAAATACATTATATGGGAAATGGAAAATCTGTGCAATGCATTTTATGGAGGGTGTGAATTCATCAACACCGGCCATTAGGGTATATTTTTTTCCACAAGTTAACTCTTGTCACAGAATAAAAATGTTCACATCGTCTGGGTTTTGTTGCAGTATGCCCCATTAAGCATGTAAAATTTGTGATCAAAAACTAATCCTTAATTTTCTAAAGCACTGTAAATTTCATTCTATATTACGATATAGATATTAATATTCCTGGAGAGTTTAATTAAAAATGTAAGATGTAATTTTTCTCCCTGTTTCTTTTTTCTAATATTGCTATACTTTTTGGTATAATCAGGTTTTCATATAGTAATAGTAGTAGTAGGGTAGGTTGATATGAAATATATTACTGATATAGTGATAATAACAATTACAAGTAAAACATTTATCTTGAATAAGATTACATTTTGATATCAAATTAACAGATTTAAAATGCAATTGAAATTTATCAATAAATTCGGATATGGGCCAAAGTTGTGTGCCACTAATACTAAATTGAAGCTAAAAATTAGCTATCTTAGCTAGTCTTTCAGCTATACTAGCAGTTTGGCTTACATAACAAAATGTCTGGCAGTATCTGTATAATATACAGTATATAATTATAACAACAAATAAAGAGAATTTAATATAATAATAATAACTTCACCATGTATAAATGTGTCTTCTTACATGCCCAGACCAATTGTTAACAAGTTCATACACAGCCCAACCACTAGAAACTGAATTGTTGCTGATACTAGAATAACTGGTTGTAACTGTAGTGCTATTCCTTAATGTAGCTGTTTCTGATTCTTCAATTTCTTCCCTCACAATATGACGTTCGATGATAACATAAACAGAAAATAACATACTCCATAGAGCTACCCAAAAAAGTAAAAGTGAAATTGAATTGACTTGATTCTGTAACATATAGAAAGAAGTATAGAAAAAAGTCTTACGCATAATGGAATCTGTACTATTTTCAACAATTGTACCTTTTACGCAACAACTCATCATTAAACATATAACTGCCATTACAACGATAAAAGTAAAATGGCACACGAACTTGAACAACATTACTGTAACGTAAATGCTTATCGGAAACCCCAATAAAGCAGCTGCTCCTGTGCACCATGCGTAAAAAACTGGGTTGGAATAAAAAGATAACAATATTATGAAGAAGAAAAAAATAAACATTTCAGACAGAACTAAAAAAGCGATTATTATATCATTAAAATTTCCCATTGCATCTACGAATAAAGGTGGGAAAATTGCCATTATGAGCAACATCGAGATCATAATGGTATTTACTGCCATTGGCGTATTAGTATTTGTTGTGTATGTGCAAATTAGCCACGCTGTTATAATGACAGCGAGGAGTGAACCACAAAAAGCTATTGTAACGATTGTGAGCTTAGTGAAGCCTTGCGTCGCGTAAAAGAATAGTGGCGGAAAAATTAACGAGGCGAATATCTCCAAGGTTATACAGATTCCTTGCCTCAACCTTCTAAATTGAGGTATTGGCACAAACGCAGTTGAAAGAATCGCACTGGCGACGATGTAGGGAATATATTCTTTCGCCTCGAAGTTAAACATATCAGAAAGTGGTAATCTTGCCGATAAGTTAGGCAACAAACAAGTTAAGAATATGAAGAAAAATGGTTCCTCCATTGCTCAGTTTTCAAAACCTCTAAAAGAAAGAGAAGATAATCGTAACAATGAGATTTTGTAAGTATAATACAAAATGCATGTGCGACCTTTGTGTGTTAGCTTAAGAAGCAGAATATTTGAATCTCAAGTTAAGTAATGACTGTTTTTCCTATCATCGATACTCACCGAATTTATACTATGTCTTGGATCTGCTGGTGGTTGTTTTTGACCAAATCGCAGCCTGGCCAATTTCGAAAACGGGTCATTCCAAATCGAAATAAGCCTAGTTATATTAATTCGAATTTGTCACACAATTTTCACAATGTTGGACAGATACTTTTTTTCCTTTGTTATAACGGGCCGTGTGTAGTGTTGTTCACATAGTCACATTACCTAACACCAAGTAGAAAAATTTCCAATTTTGTATCATTGTGACGATTGACGATTGACGATTAACATATTTATATATCCGTATGCTTATACCCATTACTATGTTCAAAAATAAAAAAACAAAAGCTGCTCTGTGAACTACCACCATTTGGTAAGTTTAATTTTGGAATGCGATGTTACTCCTGATCAACAAAAAATGTTTGTAATTTCGTGTACAATTTATAATAATATTTTGTTTTAGAATAACATACGAATACATGATTACTTGATAATAATAAACAGTGTAAAAAAAATATTTTTTTTGCAGATTACGATTGCAAACAACGATAAATACAATGATATTAATAAGTAAATAGTCGTAGTAGTGGGAGGCATTCATTTCGCCGACAATCATTTCACCGACAAAATTTCCTCCCACTTATGGCAGGGGAGTGTACGTACATGAAGTATCGGAAACCCGTGTCAGAATTACTCTTTAACAATTTTTTTAAATGGTAACATTGCATTTCCTAATTTTAACGTTTTTCATTGAATAGAAGTCGGTTCTAGGTAGATTCGTAACATTATTATCTAACATGTTTCAATTTCTTGATCTATAAATTCAGTATTAATTTACGCCCAGTAATCTTGTTTAATCGTAAATGTGGGGGATAGGTCGGTATGGCAATGGGTAATTCATGTCATCAATATGTGGGCAATAAATGTTGTTAGAATCCTGGCCGCGTAAAATGTGAACGTCGTTCTGGCTTTCGATCCTGCGGCTGATTCACAATTTATGCACGTAATCGAAAATTTGATTAAAGAATATCACGTTTCGGGATCGAAATTCACGTCCACGAAAGCGCATCTGAAAACAATCTGTTGATGGGAATAATCTCATTACGCATTCCCATAAAAGAGAAATAAAAATTTTACATTAAATGAGCGGCAGAAAATATCTCTTCCTTCTAATCGCTAATTTTCATGGTTTCCTCTGATTTTGTAACTTCAAAATTAATACAAAAATGCATATCTAAATTAAAAATCCAAGTTCCAAACTCTCAAGCTGATTATAGTTTCTCAATGTCAGTTCTCTTAACGCCTTATACGATCGCTTTCTATCGAATTAATAATAATTAGCGTTGATAGTCTATAATTGAAAAACATCTTTTTGTAACATGTCAACATAAGTAAAATTCCCATTCATAAAACACCATATCCCAACATAACCGGACTTCCAGGACCATTGTCAACAGCATTCTCTTTAAGACTTTTGGCTTCTTCAGGACTTAATTGAAGAATTGTAGATATCACGGAACCAGATACTAAACAAGTGAAAAATGATATGATCAAACGTCGTTGGAAATAGAGAATCGTTAATTGAATGGCCACAGCAGTCATTTGCTAACGACTATCAAGCTTGATAATTCATGAATCGACACACTCTCATTCTCATTATCATTTTTCAACCATGTCATAACAACCTATTTTGCTTCAAACATTCTCCTTCCCATTGCCTTATATCTTTTCTCTTACCTCCCGTTCTCCAGCACTGCTCTCCAGAAATTTCAAGACAACATTCTTCAAATATTCAATACTCATGTCTTGTCTTTTTTCCATCCGATCCATTCTCCTAATCTCTTCTTTTAATAATTTTTCCTGTTCTTCGAGTCGTTTCCCTGTGGCTTCACTATCATTCAAAAGTTCAGCAAGGTGTTGAATCTTTAATGCTTGTTCTTTTTCACGCTCTTGGGAAGAAGCCAATTTTGGCTCTGTATCCGAAAGGAGGTCCGAAAGTGAAGCTAGAAGCAACAAGAATGGAAATAGAGAACATGCGAATACAACACAAATTTGTGGTCAGTGTTGATAAACGTATATTTGAACAATTAGCAACAATTCCCCCAAATTCTCCCCGCAACAACCCAACTCTTCAAACCATTAGTCCCTCGCTATAAAAAACTTACAATACGACCCGCTAGCCCGTTTATTCGTGATCGAAGGTGAGGCTGGTTGACTCTCAGTCCTTGGCGTTATATGTCTTTCTTCCCTCACCAACGGACTAATTGGTCGTGGTTTTCGTGATAACAATTGCTTTTGAGCCTCATTCAACTGTTCAGTGCGCTCAGCAAGCTGTGCGCGAAGGTGGTGAGTTCTTCGTCCAGGTGCTAAACATTGGGTGGGAAAAGGAAAGAAATGTAAAGTGTTGAAGAATCGAGTTCGGCGTGAATATTAGGGTTGACAGCATTTAAAATAAACATATTTTGCGCAAATGGCAAATAAACCCTAAGGAATAATGCCTGCGTAGACATTTACAAATGTAATTACAATAAATCACCTTATTCATCTCTTGTAAGTGTTCATTCTCATCTTGTTGCTTTATAAGATTTGACTGAACTTGACCTGTTGTCTTTTCAAGCCTCTCTTCAAACTCTCGTATGCTTTCCTCATACTTCTGCTCAGTCTTTCTCAATTCTACGTTTTATAAAATACAAACACACGACCTCAACTTGACGCGTTTGCTCAACACCTTAAAACATGGATATTCATCATCGAATGTTTTTATTACCCACCTTCTCTAACATGTTCCTTTTCTTCCGAAGCACTTTTCAACAATTACCACTAATTCGGCGTTTTGCCTAGCCGATCGCTGCGATCTTTGCAACTCCTGTTCCAAGCGAACATTCTGTTCGGATACGCGTAAGAGTTCTTTCTCGGCAAGTTTTAATTTTTCTTGCGTTTGTCGAAGTTCTAATAATTTGTGACTAGAGTATTAGAATGTCGATGAAAAATAGGAACATTAGAGATTAAAGAAACAGGCGGAAGGGGGGAGAAGATAAACAGAAATGATGATAAAATGAAAATATTTCTTGTATTGTCCATAGGTCTAAGAACAATGGAACGCAATAATCTTGATACTTTTTCCATAACCCAGACGACAATATCATTGCTAACCTAAGTTCTCCCTGCAGTTTCTTAACTTGTGTTTGTAAATCAGACGTCTTTGCATCAGTTATAGCGCTTATCGTTGTATTAGTATCTGAATTTTTTTCTTGTAACAGTGCATGTGTGCTCGTTGTTTATATTGCTGAAATTCTTCCTTTGTCTGATTGAGTTGCTGGGTCGTTTGACGAAGTTCCGATTCCTATCAAAGATTCAGGGCATATAAGCAAAGGAATCTTACAATGTATACACATATACGATAACTGTGCTGACGCATAATATTGCTTGTGTGCTATTTATTAAAATCGCTTACCATTTGTTTGATTTGAGTGGTATACATTGCAACTGCCTTCCTCCATTTTGAAAAGAAAGTAGTGGTGGTATTTTTATAATCTTCGGAATGAAAATAATTATTCAATATACGTTGTTACTGTTGACAGAATGCGGTTCAGTTCTTCCAATGTAAAGTGGCCAAAACTTTATGCTTAGACACTCTAAATCTCTAATTATTAGTAATGTCTGAAAATAACCACTGCCTTATTCCTTATTCTCGGGTGAAAATTCACTTTGTCACACAACAATACTGCGGCGATATCCGCACTGAGCATAATTATAATTATCCCATTGTCTACCATTTTGTAGGGCTGAAATAGCCTGTCGATGCGTTCATTAATCTAGTAATACTAATAGCTATTCTATGACCTCACTATTTTCTTGCTTGTTTTGACTATATATATGCATTAGCGACCTCTTATTGCTAGCTTGGGATTTGCTCAGGCATATTGGACAGAAATTTTTAAAAATTTGCAATCTATGATAATCAGGTTGTGTGTTAGAGATACAAAAATTTTTTCTTGCACATTTAACTGGAAATTGTGTGTTAAAGAAACAGAATTTTTTGCTTGCACATTTATATAATTGGAAATATTGTATGATATGAATATGAAGTGGTCACATGGTGATGCATCACCGTTTGTTTTGTTTGCATATAATAATAATAGTAAATTTAATTTGTAAGGCTTGCAGATATAAAATAACAGTGAAAAAGAATAATGCCGAGAGACATCATCACCTAATTTTAAACTCATTGTTCATCAGAGACCACTGCATTACGAAGTCAATTCTCCAGACTAATATCAAGTTTTTTGTTAAACACAATGATTGTCAATATCAAAAGAAATTTGTTATGTGTTAAGGGTGCTGGCTACTGCTGACAGGCAATGACAAAAAATAGACCATAACGAGCTATTTATATTGTTTTCTTTGTCTATTACATAATTATCTTAATAATTATAAATATAGTCGCGGTCGGCAGTCTGGGTTGTGAGAGAATAATCTTTCGCGTAGGCGTGTTCGCCGACAGGGATGTTTTAATTTAGCTGTCCTTATTTCGGTGATTGCTTTTACGACTGAATCTAAAATTACAAGTGACCTAATTTTAATTATTTATCAAGTGCGTACTTCTTCGCTCCCTATACGATGTACTTCCAGTCCTCATATCCAAACAAGAGTACCTATGATACTGTATAATAATAACAGCAATTATTATTCGACAGATCGAAGGGGAGGAATTAAATATTCTAATTTAAAATAGGGCGATCTTCGATTGATATGCGATAGTCGGAATAAACGTCATTTGCCTATTCCAAACCAATTAAACAACAATCGTTTACAATATTAATATAATTACAGACTTTCATTCTGCTATTCGCGTATTAATCAACGCATATTTTACAACTTAAAATAAGCCGTTATAGGTATATCCGGTTAATTAAACATTTCAATGATGAAAGAAAGAAAGTAATTCGATTCAAAGATCGTTATTTAATATTTAAGGATCTGTCCAATATTTCAATATCAAATAATTAAGCATGTGTATTTTAATGATGGGATTCGAGCTCCTCATATTTTTTTACCGTGACGAAAAATTCATCACGGAAATTAATCAAATAATCGTATGATTCTTCAAGAACGAATATTCCAAGTTAATTATACGTTCTCCCGTGTGCAAAGGGTTTTCGTTCGATGCGGAAGAATATTTTATCACATGACTCATCCGATCGCTTGTCGTAACAATGTAAATTTACTATAGATAAGTTTGATCAATTGGTAAGCCATATCAAAATCTATTGTCTATATGTATTATGCAAGTCACCGTAATTTTTTTGCAGCGTTTGAAGCTAAGCGGGTTGCACTTTTTGAAAAAACAATATAAATAGTGAATACCTTCAGATAACCTCTTGTCAGCAACCTGTTAACCATGCACAATCACACATCACTCTCCCATTCTAACGGCTCTTTCCCGCCGCCTAAGATTCTCTCTCTCCGTTCCATCATTAACATTTACATCATTGTCTTCTAGTCCCATTATGATTCTCCATTATCTGTATTGGCTTCAACATGTATTAACATGACACAAATTAACAATATGCCTCGCAGACCACGACTAGTCAATAAGGTACGTCGTTCATGGTGTGCCGAGAGAAGCTAAATGTTGTAGTTTTATGTAAGATCATCCGTTTGTACTATTAATAAGGTATTTTATCAATAATGTTCAAATATAGTACCCGGGGCAGGGGGTATTTTTACAAGTAACCACGCGGAAAACTCTGTATATCCGAATGACTCTTTTTCCTCTTAACCATTCACAACACACTCTTTAAATTGTCACCAATAAAACATGCATGTTTGCCTTCTTTTTTTATTGATACAGAATTATTAATGATCGAAAAAGATTTAATTTTGCTTCAAGTTGAAGACAAAAATGTTCACCAAGTGTTACGATCTGATGAATCAGATAAGTTAGTCACATGATAAAATCTTCCTCCGCAGTTAAACAAACCCATGATCGGCACTAAT